>NWSH02000525.1:1491907-1502440 GCA_002382865.2 Heliothis virescens | reverse complement strand
ACAGACAGACATGACGAATCTATAAGGGTTCCGTTTTTTGCCATTCGGCTACGGAACCCTAAAAACTGCTTATATTAATAAAAACAATATAATATAATGCACGTACCTGGAAGCCGTCCACGCACTTCTCTCCCCAGTCCTTGGCGTGATGCGTGGGAGTGGCCACCGGCACCACCTTAGAGCCACGACGCTTCAGGATACGCGGCCGCTTCAGCTTCGAACCAGACTGTAAATGTAAATATCCACTGAGATCGGAAACTTTAAATAATTTTTATGTCGTTTTGTCTGTTCATTTGGTAATGATAGTAGAAACAGGTGGTAGTTTTCGCTATGGTAATATTATGATTATGCGATAAACATCGCCGTTTCCAAGTTGACATACTTATGTGATGCGTGTTCCCCATCAAAATTTCTGCAAGAATGGAAAGTAGATTTTGAATTATCTTGCTACTATTAGAGTATTTTTGCAAAGTTCTTGTAAGACTTTCTTGATTACATAAACATCTGGTACTGAGGTCTAAAACGTTCATGATGAATACTGCTCGCAAGATGTTAATGTGTTGCAGAGTCCACCAAAGGAGAAGTTTCTAAACAAACGTATTATTTCTGAGCTGACCAATTCTATTGGTGGTTTAAAAACTTTCTGCTCCATTCTGCTTTCTTAGGTTCTGGGACTGAATCTGCCGTTCTCAAAATCGAAATGACAAATAAAACAAGGTATACAAACATTATCCCGTGCATGCTTCCTGTTGCTGAAGACGTGGGAGTATTGGTCTCGGCGGCAGGCGGCGGGCGGCGGAGTGCCGCCGTCCAGTTCGTCGCCGGACAGCTCCTCCGACCCGGGGATCACTGTAACGCCCGTAGTTTGTGTGCACGTTAGTATAAAGGTTCTATTTGTTCAGTGGTGAATGGTACATGATATATTGGCAAGGTTTTTTAAGAATAATATATTGCTTGACTTTTGGTGAAGCCGTTGTGAAATGAATCCAAGATTTAGGTGTATTTGTTGTGTTCACAATGAACGATGTCTAAATTGAACATTTGTGGTGGTTGTATGTAATGTACATCTGTACACTTTTACTAATGATAACATTATGCTAATCATCGAATGTTGAAGAACTGGACTTCTTACTTATTTATATTGCTTCTAACATTTATTGTTATTGTCTTACGGCCGTTCCCAATAACCTATCTAACTCTGGATTTGCTTACCAGAGATAGGAATTTGACATTACTTGTATAGGGCTTATGTCAAAATTCTATCACTAGTAAGCAAATCCAGAGATAGACAGAATATTAATTTCCGCAGTTATTCTACAAATTAGCAGAGAAAATAGAAACTACTATTACAACTCTCAAAAGATCGTAAAGTTAATAACTCAAATATTATGTTTATTCAATATACATGGAGAGATTTAGTAAATACACAGTGTATATGATAGTTACCAGGTGGCATGGGCAAGTTCATGATGCCAGTACGTTTGGGCTTGTCTGGCTTCTTCACGGGCGACGGGGACGGAGTGCTCAGCGGACTCTCGTTCGCCAACGTCTTTAAGTCCTCTACCTAGAAATGTAGGAAAAATAATTAGTAAATGATGATGGCGTCCTAGCCGACTGTCGGCCAGGCACAGCTTAAAGGGTTTGGAGAACTAGGTTTACCTGTGTGTTAGGTGGCATGGGCAGCTTGGTGAGGCTTTTGGGCTTGGCGGGCGGCGGCTGGCTGTTCTGGTAGTACACGGCGTCCACCACGCTCGGCTTCGGCAGCGGCGGCGCCGGCGCGGCTGGCGGCGACCGCGGCAGCGCCGGGGCTGGCGGCGGCGGCGTTAGTGGCTTCTGCTGGGGTTATGAAGATTATGTTGTAAATATTACACGTTGTACACGTTAAAGATCACTATATAGCAATAAGTAGTTTGTGTTCCGATACATAACATTAGAGAAAGATTTTTTAGTGGCTAACTCAACTAATTACCAATTTGCTTTGCTTGGATGAACGAGACTTCTGTGTTAATAAAGTACACGATATTCTCTTTTTGATGGCACTACTTCCAGAATTAAACTACCGTAGAATACGAAAACGATTAAGATTGATTCCCATCGACTCGTCAAGAACAAAAACATAGAGACAAAATCAAACCTACCTCAACAGGAGCCGGATTAGGCGGCAGCGGCGCCGCATCACCGTTAGTCTCAGACACGGGCGGGGGCTGCGGTGGCTGAGGGGGCTGCGGTGGCTGCGGGGGCTGCGGGGGCTGGGGCGGCTGGGGTGGCTGGGACGGCTGCGGCGGGTCGGGCAGCTTGGCGGAGTCCTTGAGCTCGAAGGCGGAGAAGTCGGGCGGCGGCTGCAGCGGCGCGGCGTCGGCGCCCGGCATCGGAATGTCTACCACGTCGCCCGCCTCGCGAGACGCAGACCCGTTCTCTTTGGACAGCTGGGGAATATACCATGGTTAATTTACATATCTATACTAATATTATAAAGCTGAAGAGTTTGTTTGTTTGAACGCGCTAATCTCAGGAACTACTGGTCCGATTTGAAAAATTCTTTCAGTGTTAGATAGCCCATTTATCGAGAAAGATTATGGGCTACTTTTTAGCCGAGTAGTTCCCACGAGACGCGGGTGAAACCGCTAGCAGAAGTTGGTCTTATATAATTTTTATGTTCAAAAAGTAGGTACTGCTTTGCAGGCAAGTTTTATAAGGCCAAGCAGAACATTTTACAAAGTGAAATGAAACATACCTGTGTAGAGCTATCGCAAGTCATGTTGGAGAGCTCGTCAATGGTGAGTATCTCCGGGTTGTTGATAGACGTCGCGTTCGACAGGGCGCCTTGAGACTCTTCCTCTTTCTGATTCAAGATCTCTTGTAGTTTCTGCAATTTTTTTAAATGATTAGTGGCGTAAATAAATTCAAGGAATAACTAACAAAATAACATAATACATATTTCAAACGAGAGTGAATTCGCTTGCGCAATTGCGGCTAAGTAACACAGGTAACAAATAATTCGCTGTTCATTAATTTCAAAATTAAAATAATGGACGTGTTCAGTTCAAATATCTAAATTATCGATATTCTGTAGGCCTTCTTGTAGATATAAAGACGAAATGCGCTGATTTTAAACACAACATAATATGGATATAAAGATACCGGCTGCGAGTCGGCCTCGAGCACTAAAGGTTCCGTACCATTACAAAACGCCAAAAAAACGCGTTTGTTGCATTTGAGCCACCCTCAATAATCATTTTATTTTAGTCTAGTATTAAGTATTTGTGTTAGTGTGGCAACAATACTACAACTGTTAAATGTTCACGGTTTATGATACAGCCTGGTGACAGACAGACGGACGGATAGACTGGAGGGAACCTGAAAAATGTTTAAAATTATATCAAAATTATGTCTGTTACCTTAGCTCTCTTATGCTTGTCTTTGACTAGTTCTGCAAACAGGCTGGTGTCGCTAATCTTCTCTTTGAAGTCGATCTTGCGCTGCAGCACCGTCGGCGGGCTCGGAGACTCATGCTTAATGCTAATTGGAAAATATTAATTGTTATTAGTATAGTATTTTTGCTTACAAATTACTTTCGCTGTGAAGTAAATTATATGAATGAAAGGTGATGACTGTGATGAGTGAGTTCTGACATATGAATTAATGTCAATGACATGAAAGTAGATGTTATTTGAAAGATGTACAGTGAAATCTTAGTAATAGGGTCCCGTTTTACCCTTTGGGTACGGAACCCTAAAAATTACTGGAATATCCCAAGACTTTGGATTTATGATCGCCAATAATTTAGTATATTATATTATAGTGCTATTTATAACCCAGCTTAAATACAAGGAAGAAGTTGTTTTATAAGTTGTCAAAGAGAGTGTTTATTTTCTTCTATAAATTAATATTCAGGCCTTAAAAAGTTTTACATGCATAATCTTTGAGATGTATTTACCGATGCCGACGCCTCCCATGATCGATTGCAATAGAAAACATTTTTTCATTGATTTCAAATATTTTCTATAACATTATGAAAATATTAGACGTACAGAATATTTATTAAGGTTTTTATTCTACAGTAAAACATATTTAGTATTTTATTTATATTTGGCTTGAAGACCAAATAATATGCATGAATCTGTTTTCAGTCTCCTTCCAAAGACGATAGGTAGTATCTGCATTTTTTTTATTTCGTTTATCATAGAAAATACAGCACGTGTAAAGTAGGTTGTGGTAAAGACGGGTTGGGGTCACTATCCTGTGATGATTTCCATGTCTGATTGAAATGAAAAATGATATTCTGTTTTAGGTTCAAATATGTTTTATTATGAAATGCATGATATAATGATTATTTCATGGGACATTATGAAAATTGGGCCGATTTGAAAAATTATTTCAGTGTTAGATAGCCCATTTATCGAGGAAGGCTACAGGCTACTTTCCAAACAGGGTGCGCGGAGTAGTTCCCACGGGAAGCGGGTAAAACCATTGACGGAATAAACTATAGTTCCATGGAGGCGAGGAAAACCGGTACATATAAAAAAATTGTCCATCCATCTCAATCCATCCTAAGGTTGTCTGGAAGAGATCCCTCTTAGCGATAAGACCGCCCATTGTGTCACCTACTCTAATTAGTTTCAGATCAAAAATGTAAAAATTGGTGTAGCTAATAAAGTATATCTATCTATCTACTCACCGGTGTCGTTCCCTGGGCGAGGCGTCACGATGTTTGGCGCGGTGTCGCGGCGGCGACTGCGTGGAACCCCGCCGTCGGCTGCGCGAGCCCGACCGACGACGCTTCAGCGAACTGCGACTGTGTGACCTGTGATACACCATTATTTAGTATGCGTACCTACCATATATTAATGGGACAAGCGCTAGCAGTTATTAAGTATTTTCTAAGACAACGTGAATTTTCGAGAAAGGTGGTATTTTTCCTAGAGATTTGTGCAGTCCAATCTCAAGAATTCACACTGTATTTGTATCGCCAGCGAACTTACCTTACATATAAATAGATTAAAAGCTTCTGCCATTTGTATGTAGAAATTGGCGCATAGAATCGAGAATTTTCTAAAACACGTGTGAATCTTTTTGTAGTAACAGCCTTTATGTGTAAGGAGGCCTGTGCCCAGCAGTGGGATGATAAAAAGTGTGATGATGTATCTCACCGATGCTGCGGCTTGAAGTCCCTGTCGCGGTGGCGGTCGCGGGAGCGGGAGCGGCGGCGGTGGTGCGGGCTGCGGCGCCGGTGCGGCCGCCGCGGGCTGTACTCGCGCCCGCGCGACACCTCGTGCACCGGCGAGTCTGCAGGACAAGGGTACATTATTTAGGGCTGCGGGATTGTTCGGGGTTGCGAGATTGTTCGAAAGAGTTACCGCGGCCCAGGTACACAAAAGGCGCAAGAAGGAGCACGGTGGGTTTTAGTCAGTAAAAGGCTGACACTCCCTCACGCTGTCATCCACGGAAGGTGGAAGGGAAGGAAGGATTATTCATCTATACTTATAAGTGTCAACTTATAGAGCATTAATCACTACGGAGAGTTGTATTCAGGGAGAGATTAAGGCAAACTTAATTCCGGTCGGAAATATCAAGCTAGCCGCGGCGCAGAAACACTTTTTTATAAACACGAATAGGACACATGAGCGTACTTGTACGCGCATATGACCCATGGCGCAAACTATCCCTGTAGCCCTATATACACAGCACAATAGCAGCTAAGTTCCACGGAGTCAACTAGTCCTTTAGTAGGGTATGGCTTTTGCACTACTAGTAGTTCTACTGCTACAGTATGATACTAAAGTATGACAAAATGAATATGATCAAGTGAAGTACTTGTGGACAGTTACTAAAATAATTTGTCACTATGCACCTACAGATAAATATGGTGTATAAGGTTCAACCATCCCGATTCCTCTACCCCTCGGTTCGATTCAACTATCCCCTAGTTCAACAATCCCTGATTCAACTATCCCACTGTTCAACTATTCCTTGGTTCAACTATACCCCTAATTCAACTATCCTCTATTGCAACTATCCCCTAATTCAACTATCCACAGGCACATCACAAGCTTCTAAATAATGACTAAACAAAGTACATCGTATGTTACCGGACACCATGATGGGCGACTGCACCCGATGCTGGTCGTGCCAGTAGTCGCGTCTGCCGCGCTCATAGTCCTGTTCCGTGTCAGAGTCTATGGTCACCGTGTCGTGGTACGGCGGCGCTGACGGCGTGTGGGGCGTTGTCGATTTCTGTCTTCTCCTGTGGGAATTATAAACAATTAGGGTCTTACTACAAAAAATATAAAGAGGCGTTCAACACGTGTTTTAGGAAATTCTCCATATAACATTTTCCAAAACACGTGTTAAGCCGGTGTTAGGTTTAGGTTTTTAATTACTGCTTTGCTTTGATCGGAGTGCAATAAAGTCTTCTTCATTGTTGTCAACCTATCCGAATTTGTCAAATTTTGTACTCACTATTGTGATAAAGTTGAAAATCTATTGCAAAAATTTGACAGATTGTAGTAGGTTGAATTAAAAAAACAATATTTCGAGATTTTAAAGACAGATTTTGGGTGAATTTGTCGGAAGTTATATTTTTGAGAGTTTTCTATTTATTAAAAAAAAAATACTATGTACAAAGCGTCATGCTTTTTGAAGAATTAACAAAAAAATACTACATAATTGGACGATAAGACTATATGCAAGATCTTTCAATCCTACATCAAACATAGCAAAAATATTTTGGAATATGCAAAACAGTAAAAAGTAGAACAAGAATTACATATCCATATTTTCATTACGAATAGCTCTTTGACCAAACAGAGACATTAAAATATTAAGGATATAAAATTCATACAAAATATGTTTCATGTTAATTAATTAATGTTTTCAGGTGCTTTTATTCTGCTTAAAAACTGTTTTTTGACGGTCATTGTTATTCTTGGGCCTGTACAACTTTTAAATTATTTCTTTACTGACTGTTGCCAGCTGTGCCATATTATGAAAATTGTAATTAATATACCAATGTATATTTCCTTGTAAATTTAATTTTAAAAAATATTCATAGTTTGCTGAGGCAACTAGTGGGNGTTTCCGTATTTTCTTTCAATGCCTGAGCGACGATTTGCGTATTACTGAAATATGTTAAGTTTTTGTTATAATAATTAAATTATAACTAACGAGAGTAATTATTATATCTTAAATGTTGACTGTCGAACAAAATACATTCAAATGAAGATAGCAGGCACAGGGTCCTAGCCGTCCTTTGGTCATCTTTAGCAGTCTTTAAAGGTAGTTATCTTACAAACAGTCTTGCCAAGGGGTGTCGGGTTGCCCGGGTAACTGGGTTGTGGAGGTCAGACAAGCAGTTGCTCCATGTAAAACACTGGTTCTCAGCTGCATCCGGTAAGACTGGAAGCCGACCCCAACGTAGTTGGGAAAAGGCTAGACAGATGACGATGAAGAAGATAGGTATAACCTGCTAAGTACATTCTCATCAAAGAGCAGGACACTCAATATGCGCGGAGATGTAATAGCCTGGCCCACGCGAAACTTACGTCAATTAACGGAGTTGTCTCGTTATGAATTGGAAGTAGCTAACATCTGTAGCCAATTTGTATGTTAAAATATGCTAAGTTTGCTGCTTATCCTAAATATACCTAATTATTAAATTATTAAATAAATGTTAATTAAATTCGTGTTTCGGAAGACACGTTCTATTGCCCAGGTAACTAACTGGGTTAATAAGGTCCATGTGAAATATTGGTACTGAACTGCATTCGATGAGACTGGAAAACGACCCCAAAATAGCTTGGAAAAGGCTAGGCAGGTGGTAAAATAAATGATACAGCGTCAAGTATGAGAATTAGACAATATCCAATAAACTGATAAAAATAATGAATTATCATGTATTCAATATGGCAGCATTTTAGGTACAGACGACAGCAGGTCAACCTACTCGAATCTGACAAAATTTACCAACCGAACATTAACCTTCCACTATTGTTATAAGGTTTAAATCTATTGAAGAAATTTGACAGATCGTGGTAGGTTAATGTGCTGGCGCCTGTATACCAAGAAATGTCTTTCTCCACACCATTCAAGAAAATAAAACACAAAACTATTGTTACCAGGCAAAACGTGACTTAAATAGAAACAAGCCATACAAAAACAAAGTTTATATTACTAAGTTCACCTAAGCAGAATTATGTCTGAAAGCCTTACTTTGTAAAGGGTCGCGTTATGAATTGGTAAATAACGATTATCAAAAAAAAATATACATTTATGTTACGACCTAATAGTAGTTATGAGTTCTCAATTGAATTAAAAGGCTTTATGGAGGATGGAAACCGTAAACCATTTACATTACTTCGTCCTAGTCATGTATTTATATCTCGTGTCAGTTACACTGTTCGTCTGAAATTGATGGCGTGATCCGGGTACCGGAGTAGTTCCCTCAGGACGCGGATGAATCCACGGGCGGAAGCTAGTAGGCAAGGTATCCTATACAATTTTCTCAAGTTCCTCTTTACTTTGGAATCTTGACCTACGACAATTTCAACTAACCATGTCTATCACACGTTTATAAGATACAAACAGCAGATTATACAAGTCAGACCACTATTTTTAAAACCTCATTATCCTAGCTGAAAAGACTAATGTATTGATGATAAGCGAAACACGGAGGCTACTGAGTATGTGTTGTACCGAGCGCGTGTGAAAGCCATCTCGTGCGCGTGCGTCGTAAAATATTCCTTATGCTAATAAACTAGATGCGATACTAATACTGGCAGCGGATAGGAACGATATCGGCCGTTCCCAATAACCTGTCTGCCTGTCGATTTGCTTACTAGAGATATAGATAGAATTTTGACGTTAGTTTATACAAGTAACTAGCCGTTTTCCCGCGGTTTCACTCGGATACCGTGGGAATTACTGCCCGTACCCGGATAAAATATAGCCTATGTCACTCGTGGATAATGTAGCTTTCGAATGGTGAACGAATTTTTAAAATCGGTCCAGTAGTTTTTGAGCCTATTCATTACAACCAAACAAAGTTTTCCTCTTTATAATATTAGTATAGAAGTATAGATAGTATAGATAATGTCAAATTCCTATCCATAGTTACTGTAGATAGGTTATTGAATTCCGCAGTATGTGACCAGTTTTATATGGAACAAAGTTATGACAATACTAGCTTTAGATAGGTTATTGGGAACGGCCGTTAGTGTTGAGTACTTTATCTAAAATACACGTTTGTTGTATGGGAGCACATGGAGAGTCTATCCGTCCCTATCACTAGGCTGTATCTCAAGAACCCTGTTAAATAAATTGAAATTTTCACAGACGATGCACTATTATTGTATTACCGCTATAAAAACAAATACTGAAAATGGGGCTACCACACCAAAAACGCTATTGTTAGAGACAATGGTACGGAACCCTTCGTGCGCGAGTCCAACTCGCACTTTGCCGGTTTTTCCCTTTAGGTTCCGCTAAATAGCTGATGCAAAACTGACCCGACAGTCTCACTACTTGCTATACAATGCGAAAACTCATGACTATGTTATGCGGCCTTGAATTAATACATTATGTGCAAGGATCGGGTGGCAGGTTAACGTGCCGAAATAAATGCGTTTTTGTAACAGTTACATCGGTTGCGTGAGAATCATTTTACGTTTCGTTAGTTATACATTTTAGTACGGCTCGATTAGCACATTTTTTTTATCTTCACTAATAAAATAAAGCGGAAACATTTTTGTTTGTAGGTACCCTGAAGCACGGAATAAAGATGTACCAGTACCTAATATCGAATAATCGTACTATCGAAGCCATAGGGTTGTCATTTGGTAGTACTGACTTAAATATTTGTCAAACTTTTAGTTCCTAATTTGGCCAAATGCTAACTGGTGCGGTAGCTCCTGACGCGACAGCCAGTACTGACAAAATGATCCCATCATGACAAGATAGTCAACCATCCACGGACCGACCGCGCCAAGCGTTGCTTTGAACTCATGATCGATCGGTCCGCGCGACTTTTACTTAGCCACGGGCTCCCTTTACAATCATAATACGATATCTACGTATAATAATGTATGTATGTAAGAATAAATGTCCAAGTATGATATTAGTCTCAATTGTCCATATCCGGACGACTCATAGAACTAACACAAACTGATAAGAAAATGATAAATGCTGTTTACTTTCACTCAGATGATTAAATGCCTAATAAAAACGGGCCAAGTGCGAGCTGGATTCACACACGAAGGGTTCTGTACCATTATCTATAAAAAAATAACGTATCTATCACATACAACTAGCCAAAACAAAAAAAATTCGGGCAGCAAAAATTACTTTATTACTTTATTTTTCATACAAATATATGAATAACAAAGTTATAATTTGCGGTTTCACACGTTTATTGCATGGGGACCCCCCTTTATATGCATATATTTTTAAAATTTTGTAGTATTAAGACAGACAAATAGACAACGGAGTCTTAGTAATAGGGTTACGTTTTACCCTTTGGGTGCGGTACCCTAAAAATTG
>NWSH02000525.1:1477067-1491118 GCA_002382865.2 Heliothis virescens | reverse complement strand
TATAGCCTATGTCACTCGTGGATAATGTAGCTTTCGAATGGTGAACGAATTTTTAAAATCGGTCCAGTAGTTTTTGAGCCTATTCATTACAACCAAACAAAGTTTTCCTCTTTATAATATTAGTATAGAAGTATAGATAGTATAGATAATGTCAAATTCCTATCCATAGTTACTGTAGATAGGTTATTGAATTCCGCAGTATGTGACCAGTTTTATATGGAACAAAGTTATGACAATACTAGCTTTAGATAGGTTATTGGGAACGGCCGTTAGTGTTGAGTACTTTATCTAAAATACACGTTTGTTGTATGGGAGCACATGGAGAGTCTATCCGTCCCTATCACTAGGCTGTATCTCAAGAACCCTGTTAAATAAATTGAAATTTTCACAGACGATGCACTATTATTGTATTACCGCTATAAAAACAAATACTGAAAATGGGGCTACCACACCAAAAACGCTATTGTTAGAGACAATGGTACGGAACCCTTCGTGCGCGAGTCCAACTCGCACTTTGCCGGTTTTTCCCTTTAGGTTCCGCTAAATAGCTGATGCAAAACTGACCCGACAGTCTCACTACTTGCTATACAATGCGAAAACTCATGACTATGTTATGCGGCCTTGAATTAATACATTATGTGCAAGGATCGGGTGGCAGGTTAACGTGCCGAAATAAATGCGTTTTTGTAACAGTTACATCGGTTGCGTGAGAATCATTTTACGTTTCGTTAGTTATACATTTTAGTACGGCTCGATTAGCACATTTTTTTTATCTTCACTAATAAAATAAAGCGGAAACATTTTTGTTTGTAGGTACCCTGAAGCACGGAATAAAGATGTACCAGTACCTAATATCGAATAATCGTACTATCGAAGCCATAGGGTTGTCATTTGGTAGTACTGACTTAAATATTTGTCAAACTTTTAGTTCCTAATTTGGCCAAATGCTAACTGGTGCGGTAGCTCCTGACGCGACAGCCAGTACTGACAAAATGATCCCATCATGACAAGATAGTCAACCATCCACGGACCGACCGCGCCAAGCGTTGCTTTGAACTCATGATCGATCGGTCCGCGCGACTTTTACTTAGCCACGGGCTCCCTTTACAATCATAATACGATATCTACGTATAATAATGTATGTATGTAAGAATAAATGTCCAAGTATGATATTAGTCTCAATTGTCCATATCCGGACGACTCATAGAACTAACACAAACTGATAAGAAAATGATAAATGCTGTTTACTTTCACTCAGATGATTAAATGCCTAATAAAAACGGGCCAAGTGCGAGCTGGATTCACACACGAAGGGTTCTGTACCATTATCTATAAAAAAATAACGTATCTATCACATACAACTAGCCAAAACAAAAAAAATTCGGGCAGCAAAAATTACTTTATTACTTTATTTTTCATACAAATATATGAATAACAAAGTTATAATTTGCGGTTTCACACGTTTATTGCATGGGGACCCCCCTTTATATGCATATATTTTTAAAATTTTGTAGTATTAAGACAGACAAATAGACAACGGAGTCTTAGTAATAGGGTTACGTTTTACCCTTTGGGTGCGGTACCCTAAAAATTGTGTGATAATATTTGTACAAATGCGTTTTTCGTATTAACACATCTATCTCACTTTATCTCAATAACATTAATAAGACAAAAGTTTGTTACTATTTAGATGCACATGAATGCTATTTATCCGGGTGCAGGGAGTAGCAACACCAGTGCATAAATGAACTATCAAATTCCAAAAGATATTCCTTTTGCATAAGGATAGAAAAAATATATATAAAAATGTGTCATATTCTAAATATTTTTAACCAAAAAAACTACCATAAAGTTGTCAATTGCAATAAAGTTAGATAAATAAACAGAGAAGTTAATATTCGCAATTACAAAGGAGGGCATGCAGTGGCCTATATATACATACAGGTGCAGATATTAAACCTATTTTACTAGAAATATCCACCTAATATTTATTTTACCAGATTATTATTAATAAAAATAAATCTGACTTTGAAAGACAGTTTTGCGGATATTGAGCTTCAGAAGTAAACTTAAAAAAAATATTTTAGCAATATTGGATTATGTAGAAAGTGAAGTTATGTACAAATAATTAGGAATAGACAAGAGTTCCCGAAAGGAACTGAAGACAAAACAGAAGAAATTCAACAACATAACTGTCAAGTAAAAAATTGAATTGAAATAAAAATGCAAATCATAAAACCACTCGAAACTTCGCGATCAAACGTTACTATGCATAAATTCCGATTTGAAAAACATAAAACTTACATTTGACTCATTATTGCAACAAAGCTAAGAACATTATTTAATTATTATATCTACCTAACTAACACACACATGGTTATCTACAACCACACATAGGCACATGCTCAATATAAATTACACTCACAAATCGCAATTATTCTGTATAATATAGGGTGCCATGTGATGGACCAGCGGCATCCAGGATGGGCTAGAAACCATGGCAACGAACACCCCTCAGTTAATTTCAAGGATATGGAAAACATATCAAACTAATGTAGTCAACAATCTATGGATTTCTATAATCTATCTTTTTTTTGAGATTGATGCCAATATGATTAGATAGGTAAGTTATAGGAGCGTAAAACGTCTGATCTGTTGTTTGGCAATTAGAGATTGAAATTAATTTATATGCAACTCATGTTAATATTCAATATCTAATCTTAAATCAATGGATAGATAGATTATAGAATTCCAGTATAAGTTAATAACAAATTGTACATTGATTAGTTAAAAATAGAATGTTCTAAGTCACCCCTAGTAGGTATGGGAAATGCTGACATTGAATGCAGCTGTCAATGATTAAAGTTCACAATCGGAAAGGACTACTTTGAATATTAATTTCAGACAAATAAAGGGGTGAAAAAGACACTCATCAGCTGGTGTCTAACCCAACATTTGTACCTTTCTGTATGTACTATGTATAGCATATGATCAGTAATAATTTTGATGATAATGTAGATGTACGGCAACCAAATTTTAATATTGTTTAAAAGTAATTGACAACTGCTCTACAGTCCCATAATAATAGAGAGATAAAAGAATAAGAACTCACCTGATCGGTGGCGATCTCTCCCGATGTGGAGAGTAAGGTATCTGGTTGTGATGCAGCGATGGCTCCCGGACGAACGGCCGGTGACGCGGCGACTCGTGACGCATCAGAGGCGTCGTCGACGGTGACATCGGCGAACATGATCCTCCGTTCCTCA
This sequence comes from Heliothis virescens, assembly GCA_002382865.2. Lineage (NCBI taxonomy): Eukaryota > Metazoa > Arthropoda > Insecta > Lepidoptera > Noctuidae > Heliothis > Heliothis virescens. Next base: position 1,487,852 of record NWSH02000525.1, on the reverse strand, counting down.
ATGGAGACGATGCTTTCTCCCACTCGCTCACAGGCACCTGCTGGTATCTCTGAGGACTAGCAGCCCTCAAAGGAAGCTCTTCAGGCACATTGTCGTCCGGAGACACACTCTCCAAACTCGCTGACCGTGACCTGTTCTTTGATTTCTTCTTCTTCTTTTTCTTATCTTTTTTCCGCTTCTCCTTCTTTTTCTTAAATCTACCATGGTCATCAAACTCTGGGTCCCCATCATCATAATCTGCACGTCTCTTCCTCGGCACAGAGCTATCCCTCATTGCATACTCCTCAGCAGCCCGGCGACTCGTGGTTGTCACTGATATTGTCTTGTTATCTACAAATGTACGTATGGAATGGGACTTCCTCGTCCTGTCAAGGTCATCAGCGATATGCCTGCTGATAGAGCTTGTTTCACTGTCAATCTCACCAGCCTCCGGGGCTGATAAAGCCTCAGAACTGACATCGGAATACTCCACAAGAGGTTTGAGAGAATTGACTGTAGCATAAGATTGTTCATGGGAACTACCTGAATGTGACTTGTGCTTCTTGTGAGCACGTTTCTTATGCTTCTCCTTGTGGTGTTTGTTATGCCTCTTGTCGTAGCCTCGGTCCATGGTCGACTGGGGCGGCGCCCCCGCCCTGTGTCGACACTTCACATCACTTCAACTGAAACATCACAAAGTTTTATTGAGTAAAAATATTAGGTAAGTACTTACAACTTGATTGATTACTAACTAAAAGCTTGATGAGACGATAAGAACGAAGCTGTACAAAGTTCATTTTAACACAAATAAAACAACAAAATAATTCAATGGATGGTTAGTACATACCTACAAAACTTCACAAAGTTGATGTAAATAAAAGTAAATGATTGGTGATTGTCAAGCAGTAAAAATTATGCATGACTGTACCCGCATAAAATCTAAGCACGTAGACAAAAAATATGAAGGTACACAAACAAAAATTCTGAAGGTCCTAAATCAAAATAGATAACACTTTAGTCACTAGTGTCCTACAAAACAATGGGTTAATGAGAAAATTAATTACAAAGTAGCAAAATCTAAAAATAAAATAGTCGTAAGCACTCGCGATTTTTTGATAATTCCAAAAAATAATAAACAAATAACGGCACTGGACAAGCACATGCAATAAGAATGTAAAATAAAGGACTTACCTGAGTAACAAACGGACGTGCGTCCGTCACACGCACGATAAATAGTTTTGCAATTTAATACGAATTGTGTAAGCTAAGGTATTAGTTTCTTGTATTTTTTTACAGTTTCAGCAGGCTTTCTGCCCGTAATATATAGTTATCTTAGTTCTTTACTCTTTAAATAATCTTATTTCGCTAGTCATGATCATGAAGAGCGCATAATTCATGTAATTACATCGGATTTATATTAGGACCAAGAACGTCGATTTTAGTCAGCCATTTGCTTTTTTCATTCATTTTCTTTCATCATCGTTTAGTGTTGTGCTTATTTGTATCACGCTGTTATGTTGGCACTGAATTTGAATTGATGTGGTCACGAAGTGTATTCGTTAAGTTTATCCAATCGATTCTTTAGTCAGTATCTTATGTGCTTTAAAAAGTATTCGCTAGAAAAATATATTTGTTTGAAATACAAACTAATGTAAAATGGCTTAATATATTGTTGGTTATGTATAAATTACGTGTGAATATACTAACCTCTTGAACACAACCAGTTTATAACTACTTTTTCTTTTGCTGAATACTTCATTACTCGTAACTTTATTCATCATTTTAAAATATTAATATTTTCGTACCATATTTGAACTATTGTATTAAATTATATTATATTATAAAAATATAAATATAATTATTTCAAACGAAATATAAAGCTCACCTCAATTGAACAGAGCGTTTTCCAGAAAGTATCCGCGATTTTGTATGCGCACAAATCGATTTTACTAAATATTTGTGAAATCGATTTGTTGATAACAAAGACATCACTATTAATTTTTGTGAGTGTTGGCGGAAAATTCGAAATGATATAATTTGACTATTTTTTTATGTAAGTAACATGTATAAAGTGAGTCAAGTAAAGGTAATAAATAATTTATTTCATGATTGTTAATAAAACACATTTATATCTATCAAAATGGCATAATTAATTTGGCAAAAATTAAACGATATGTAATTTACAACTCATGTGCATCCGCCGGATGTTTGATTTCCCGTTTCATGTAGCATTTGCAAAACCATTGATCTATTTTACATTTTTATACAAGTTTTAATTTTCTCTTACTTAACATAGGTATCAATTCGATGTATTTTTTGGAAATGTATTTATGGGATAATATTATAAAAGACATATCATATTGAAATTAAAGAAATAACTTTGTATGCCAATTACAGTTCATGAAAACTGGTACTGCATTTAACTGAACGCACAAGATTCACCATTGCCATTAATAAAAATGTGTTTTGATGGTAGATTTTAATCAGAATATACGAAATGTGTTTACTGTATCCGACGTAAGAGGAATTATTTTAAACTTTATACGCAATATTTCATGTCTTTTTTATATCAAGACTTTTGTGCAGCTGATTATAAAGTAATTTTAACACATTCACCAATAGTTTATAGCTTTTTTTACTAATGTTGACATGGCAACTCTGTGTAGTTCGCGTGCGATTTGCGTCCTAGCGCTATAGCATTTATTTTGCTGATTATTAAATAGAATACAAAAGTATTTTTTAAATATAAACTAATTTATAATGAAAACGATGTGTAGTGATAAATTAAGATAGCGTTTATGGAAGTATTGTCACGAAATTAGTCACAATGACCCCAGAGTTCACGGCTGCTATTGCTAGTACATTGTGATATTACCCAATATGGGATAGAAATTACAAACAATTTAGCAATTAGTGTTGTTTATTTAATGTATTTAGTTTTTGTACAACGTCTACGAACCTATGGTAGTTGAAAGTATAATAAATTGTAATACTATGGTTACAAATGGTCATTTTAAAGTCATTGAACCTATGCGCGGCGTGGTGACACTGTGCAGTGACTTGTGAATCGGAAATATGTAAATAAACATGAACGATATAAGCTTGAAAATAGTGGAATCTCCGAAGAGCCACGGTGGTGTTGATGTGTCTCCGTCGGGGGATGCAGGTGCCGAGAATGAGGTGGATCCGTTGGCAATAGACGAAGCCGAACTCGACAGGATCAAGGAGCCGGTCTCGCAAGAAGTGGTGCTCGACAAACTTGACGAAGAAAAGGCGGGAAACTGTGATGATAATGCCAAAGAAAAAAATATAAGTGAGAGCCAGAATGGAAGTAGTGATAGTTTCCTAAATGTCCAGGCTGAAAATGTCAAAGGTAATGGATGTTGAGCCTACTACAGAATCATACACCTTGAATAGTAAACCTCTTTGTGTAGCAGTAAATGGCTTTTATTTTGCACAGAGTAGTACCACACCTTGTATAAATATTAATTAAAATTTAAAAGAATTTAAAGAATGTCATTGATTGCATGTTGAGCATATACTGTGCAGTAATTTCATCTATTGAGCTGTTTCACTTTATTCATCATATTCTTGCTGTGAAACTGCACTTGACAATATAAAAAAGTTATACAATTGTAGACAATAGGGCAGAGATCAAGTAGACTCAATTGAAAGCATTTGAATTTATTGTAGGATACCATAGAGTTTTTACTGTTACATTTGTTGGTTTGGAATCTTTGAGAAATTCTTAAAAAATATTTTGTAGTTTAAGAAAGTCTACTTAAAAAAAATTTAGGTCATTGAATAAGAATGAAATATGACTTCTAAACAACCGGGTCGGTTGTTTCTATCTTATATGAATATCGTATCTATTTTAAATGAAAATTGATACGGGACCATTTATGTAGTTTTTGTCTTAGAAAACTAGAATGGTCCCAACTCGATGATTAATTTTGAATCTAGTTATATCTTGTTCTACAGTTGCTCTCAAAAGTTCTCTTCTTATTCCTACCACAAATATTACAAAATATATATCTGATTCATTTTCCGATGAATCTTACTCACTGAATCCACACTGAAACTAAATCAAAACTGAAAAGGTCTGTCCTATCCATCACTTAAACCAAAAACTCTTTCAGAGGAATTGACAAAGGAAGAGAATAGTCCCCCAGTGGTTACCGAAAACCCCTCCCCTGAAGCAACCACACAACCTGAGAATGAACCAGCAACCGTAACGGAACCAACCCCAGTTCCCGAAGTAGTTGAGAAACCGGTTGCTCCTGAAAATGCTGCTGTAGATGTTGTGGTCCCAAAGAAGGAACCGAGTCCTGTGAAAGAGGAGCTTATGGTTGTTGAAGAACCGAAGAAGCTTGAACGGGAAGCTGATGCGGATATGACCGAAGTGGTCACGGTTGAAGAGAAAGTTGAGCGTAAAGTGGAAAAGCCTAAACCAAAGCCGATGAATGGGGATGTTACTAAGGTGAGTATGTTATCATAATATGCAGTTACATATTTAAATAAACAATACACAAGCCATAAGGCACGGGCAGGCATCTGCTAGATCTGGATGCACTATACTTAGACTCAATAAGAAAGTGTACTAAAGATTTTTTTTTTTTAAATTTAAAAACACCTTAAGAACTATCATTACAGGGCTTACCCTAATGCGACAGCTAAGAACTTAACTAACACTTTAAAAAACTACATTATTTACAAATACATACTAAATTGAGCAAATATTTCCTTTCACATCTATTCAAATAAAGCTCAATCACAATATATAGCAAGGTTCCATAGTCAACTAAAAACCTTTATATACTTTATCCAAGTTCTTTCATATCTGTGAGGGATGGGAACTATGGAACACTACACTGAGCGTGTGAGCGCAAAATGTTTTGACTGGTTTTATTAAAATGAGTTATAAGCCGTTTACCTTCACTTCCAAATCTCACTACAGACATAACACTATTTATTATTTACTCTGTGGTAGTACTAGAAATGGAGGCATTGTGCTAATGCATAATACTCATATACTCGTACTAACAATATTATGGGTCATTCAGATGTAAACATTCACTTGTGTTTGTAAACATATCATCTACGGCTACTTAGTGTGAAGACCTACTGCAATTGAGCAGATTAGGATTAACTTAAGGTGAATGCGACCACTAGAAGCGGGAAATTCAAATATAAAATGGTTTTTGAATGTTAACTTAGGTAAAACATGAATAAACCATTTTATATTTGAATTTCCCGCTTCTAGTGGTCGCATTCACCTTAACTTAAGTTAAATTTATCATAGCCTGCAGGTTGTAGAATCATCATAGTTAAAGTTCTGTGCTACGTCTCCCTGTCTGTCGCTTAGGGATAATTCAAAAAGCTACTGCATTTTTTCAAAGATTTCTAGATGCAGGTATTTTCCGATTTCGTCAAAATTCCGCGACGTAGCGTTTAGTTCAAAGAAAATGTTTATTTGATGTTAAATTCTGACTCAATATTTTTAGGGTTCCGTACCCAAAGGATAAAACGGACCCTATTACTAAGACTCCCTTGTCTGTCTGCCTGTCTCCAGGCTGTATCTCATAAACCACTATAGCTAGAAAGCTGAAATTTTCTTAAGTATATATATCATCCATATCAGAAAAACTACTTCTTGTCACAAAGTAAAAGGAAACAATTATTGTTGTGTCAATGACCTTGAAATGTTTACAGATCACAAAAGAGTGTGTAATTACTTACACAACTATCATAAAACTCGACATTGTAGCTTAGTTGGGTTTGGCCTGGTCCTACATTAGGGGACACTTAAGCAGAAGTTACTAAGTAGTAACTTATACCTAGGCTACATTCCCCTGGAAAGCACCCAAGGTCTGGGGGGTTGGAGGGGTAGTGCGGCAAATCAGATTCTCTTATCCAACTTTTGAAAAAACTGCCTTAAAAAGTGGCGTCATACCTACTAATTTCTAGTTTCATCAATGGAAGTTAGTCAAAAAGTTCTGTTTACTTTTCAAAAGTAGATTCTAAATAGGGACGTAACCACTATCCACTATCGCCCACCCTGCCCTACCCTCTGGCCTAGGCACGCCCATGTGTACAACTATGTGTGCTAACCCCAAGATCGCTATATTGCTTTTTCGGCGGGCAGAATTTGGCCATTAACACTCTAGAATAAAAACTTTTTGAAATCAAGCAACGCCCAGCAATTTAGGAATATAATATATTTTTTTAAAGTTCTACCATTCTCCACGATAGTCGAAAGCGAAGTTAAGACTCTTGCGGGCTCATCGTATACTTACCACTTCGCGCGGAGAAAATCGCAAAGCATAAGATCGCTTCGCCAGTGGGTGAACCGCCTTACGGGATCATTGCTAGGCCGTTGTTGCTAGGTGTCACTCAGACTATTACTACGTTTACTACTTGCGCTAAGAAGATAAATATAGAACAATTCGTAAAAAAGTTTTTTATGTTTGTCCTAATCAGGCTTTGTAGAATAGACTACCATTTGCTATGTAGACTTATCTCAGATTTAATTGGCCGCGAAATGGTCGCTCATTGGTCACACAGCTGTCAAATGGCCAATTTGAGCAATGGCCCGCCATTTTGCGACTGGTTAAGGTTAGGTAATCTTTAAAGTTAAATCTAGCAACTCAGCCTCAGTCTGACAGATACTATGCCGAGAACCGCATTAAATTCGATTCAGCCAAACACGACATACTTGAGCACAAACATACATACAGGTCAAAATGAGAACGTCCTTTTTTAAAGTCGGTTAAAAAGCCTCTGAAAGTCAACACGTCATCTATTATCCATTTCAAAAATACATTTTCTATGTTAGACCTTTATCAATATTTTAACTCTGCATTTGACCCAACCACCCGTTCATAAAAACTTGTTGCAAAACGACCTTCCGTGACTCTTGATCTTTGTCAAGGTTAGCTGTTGGTAAAATTGAACAACATGGCGGTATTGCACTCGAATCGTTGCGCTGTAACGTTATACAAATTATTATAATTCATTTTGCACTGGAGACAGACCAATGACGAATTTTTGAGAGGTGAAGCAAAAAACTTCAATCGAGATCATAGTACCGATTGCAGCAAGTCAACCTACCCAAATCTGTAAAATTTTACCAATCGGAAACTAACCTTCCACTATTGTGATAAGGTTGAAAATCAATTGATGAAATTTGTCAGATTGAGGTAAACTGTATGTATGCAGGCGGCTGTATCTTGATTTTATCCTTCCGATAGAAAAAAGTATCCTTATGTCTGGTAAGCCCTTCTTATAACAAGGATACAACTCCCAAGCAACCAGTATTTTGCAAATGGCTCCATTCAAAAAGAGGCGTGGCTTAGGCACTCAATATCGAACGTCGCACGCGCATAGTATGACTACTTACGTACTTGTAAACATGTTTTATGTTTTTTTGTTTCTCCAAGCAAGGGTTAAGTAATGCGTAGAAGTCAAGGTCGACTTCCATTGGAAAATCCCGTGTTTTCATTGTTGCTTTAGAATCTATGATTGAAAAGTCGTTTAGCACAGTTCTTTACATAAAACTGAAGAACTGAAAATAGGTGTTAGTGATCAAGTACATGTTTTAAACGCCTATAAAACTAAAGGTCGTATTAAAAGAAAGTATTGCGCCAAGACAGTTGCGCAATAGAAAGTAAACTATTCACTTGAAAGATTTGTCTAAAATATCGTCAGCCATTTTTTTTGTTTCATTGCAGAGTACCTCTTCTCATACAGAGAAGGAATGAGCGTAAATCACCAAACTTGCTCAAGACAAATTGCCGATATCAAAATTCATAATTCAGATTTCTTCCAGATGGTTTCCTTCACCTTTACTCAGTCTTGATTTTTTAGATTTTACATTAGTAATGGCTTGATCTAGAATTCATCCAACACACTCGTGCTCGAGATGCTGGCTGGAGATAATTGCTAGGCCAACAAGACTAGCATAAGCTAATACATTTTCTCATTTCAGGAGGAACAAGGAACGAAACGACGGTCAAGTGAAGAGGTTGACACAGAGTCGCCGCTGAAGAAACTCTGTCAAGAAGTAGAAAAGACTTTCCCTCAACACGACACGATGATCAACGATTACATACAAACAGCCACTAAGAACAACGTAGACGAAATACAAAGGCATACGGAACAACTGCTCTCGGAGATACAAACCTTAAGGGAACTGGCACAAAAAAAGGAACACGAATGGAATAACATACTACACCTAAAAAAAGTAAAAGAGGAAATACTTTTACGGCTCCTAAGACGAAAACAGGTGCTGTCGTTTGAAAAATCCGCGGAAATCAACGGTGCTGATCGAGATAGAGATCCATTCGATTATCTGAACCAAGCCAAGAATTTAGCTATCGATAAAAGTGATGAGATTTCTGGGTTGGCGCTTAAACAGCCTGGGTCTACCATCAGTCCTATGATGCAGACCCCTATAATGCCAGTTACAACGCATTTTAATCCAATGTCCGGGTTGCCGCCTCCTTACGACAAAGCGCATATGTCGATGCCGAAACCAGTATTCCCTCAGCAGATGATGATGCCTGGCCATCTGACAGGGTTCCCTAGAGACATGAATGGGCAGCTACCTTCAAGTTTCGGCCTCCCTATGGGCCGACAAGGTCCTACGAAGGACGTTAAGTCGATAATAGCAGATTATAGGCAAAGGAATCCAGAAGTGACGCCGAGAAGAGGTCGTAGAATGAAGTCTATATTGAATCCTAATATGATGAATGCTCCCAGACCTATAGCGCCGAAGATGGATAGTATGAACAATTTGAACAGCTTGAATATGCTGTTTAATAATCTGGATATGGTAAGTGTTCCTTTTGTTAATAGGCTTAATTAATGGTTTGAAGTTACGAGTCATTATCGATGCTGGATGAGACTCGTTTGAAAAATTAAGATAGGATGTCTATTTACCATTATTTATGGCTACGAATTATTTCTATGTTTGTAATCAAGCAAGGCTATAACAAATAAGGTAAATCAATCATGATGTTTTTCCGCTTTAAAAACTTTAGCGGGTAATTTTCGACAGCTTTAATTAACTTATCCATGAGTTGCAGATAATAATTCCCGCCAAAAAGAAATAAACTCATCCAAACATCAAATTTCTAAATTCACATTCAATATAGAAACTCCTTACATCATATAAACAGCATAGACTATCGCTAGAGTTTACCGTCGAGTCAATAATCTAATTTGTAATTGTGTTCCTTGACCCCAATTGTCAATGGCTTGCTGTCTGTAGCGTGGAACAGTACTGGTTCACTTGTGATGGCGGAGTGACGTCGTTTGCGGGTAGGAGAGGTTTCATGACGTTGTATGTTCCATATTTGAAAGTTTTGGCGGGTTATGGGGTGATTAGAAGAGTCGGATGTCGAAAGAGAAAATGTTTAATCGAGTTAGCAGTAAAAGTATGAAAGTTCATTATTTATGCATAAATATAAATTTTCTTTCTATAAGAAGCACTTTAAGGAAAACTGCTCTCATAATTATTCACAAATGCCAAAATTAAAGAGATCTTAATCATAATCAATCATAGACACGTATGTATAATATTTGAGATCTCTTAATTATAGTGAAAAGTAAAGTTTTGATTTAGACATAAACAACAATATCTAATTTGCTACAAAACGCTTCTGGCCATCGTTATACCGACAGCCCACACTAGAAAAAAGTAACTTTAAAAGCAAAATAACAACAAAGAAAATATACATAGCCAACCCCCCTTAAACGTAGCACTTACCTCTTACCCAGTACTTTTCCGTACCACACAAAAAACTTAAGATATCTAACCTTTACAAACTAACGTAGTCTATGGGTGAGTGACAGAGCGTCACCTTGACCCAATATCTATGACTGCGCTAGGATTCAGACGGCCTTCGATCAATCAACCAGCCGTTATACCGTTGTACTTACATATTTTTTATTATTATTTAGTCTAGAAAGTTGGCGGTCTTAAGTTACGGAGTTGATAGTAGGGGTCGCAAACCGGTATACCGAATACCGAAAATACCGGGATACCGGACCAAATTCAGGTCTAAGTAATACCGGTATTCATTTCACAAAAACCAGGATTTTCGGTATTTTCGGTTTTAGTAAAATAAATAGGTAACAAAAAAACATAAATAGAAAAAGTAACACGCTATTTAATTAAAATTACACGCGCTAGCTCATCCTCATTTTTGTGAAGGGTCACATCCCGATGGAACTTAACTCGGGCAACTCGATACCCTTTGGCCAAACTGGTTCTCAGACTTTCTGGCTTCTGACCATCCGTAACGATTGCCAAATATAATGGCGTCCAAGGCCGAATGTCGGCAACGGCGGCTGTTCTCTTCTCATATAAGGAGATTAGACGGCTGCGCAGGACATGTTATAATGTACAGACGACAGCACATCAAGTTACCACAATCTGTCAAATTTCTGCAATCGATTTTCAACCTTGTCACAATGGAGGTAGGTTAATGTTTGAGTGGTAAAATTTGACAGATTCGTATACGTTGACCTGCTGTCGTCTGTACAATCACTTGCGCAGACACAGGTGCACTTCCTATTCCCTCACTCTTATATTCCGATGGGACGGCAATCCGACACGACCGGAGAGAGATCACAAGCAGGACCGATATTAACGTGCACTCCGATGCACGGGCGTATTAATCACCAACTTCTAACTCCGGGCTGCTTTGTGAAAGTTTCGAAAACCCACAAACCGTAAGCCGGCATAACATGAAATATTCTAATAAATGAGGCACTTCCGATGACACTAGGTTCAAGGCGTGT
>NWSH02000525.1:1441114-1457402 GCA_002382865.2 Heliothis virescens | reverse complement strand
GAGAGGAGAGAATACATATAAGAAAAATGCATCCTACCAAAAAAAAAAACAGCGAGTCCCAAAACAGACAAGGACCTATAAATAGAAAAAAATAAACAAACATAATAAACAAGAAAACTAACACACCACCGCAGGCAAAAACCGGCTCCACGACACACGCAACGAAGCAAAACCCACAAGAAGAAGACTTCCACCATAACACATCCAGAACTCAACCCATCCCAAAATAACCCAACACACATCACAACCCACAAAATCCCCACCGACTATCACAACACCCAAAATCCAGGCTCACGACCCAGACCGACACACAAACGAAAACAGCCCAGACAACCAAAATCGTCTAGTAGATTTGCAATTACCGCATATCGCTGACCACAAGTTACACAGGGGAATTGGTATTTAAATGTTTTGACGCGATCATTCTTACTTTGCTCATGTATTGATTATTTTATAAGTTTTCTTTGAATCAGAGAATATTCTCTTGTTGTACTTGCCCGACGGTAGCCGTTATTAAGAAATATTTAGGTTTTGAGCAGAATAGTAAATTACTGTTTGCCAATTTTATGTGACTACGATAAATGTCTGAGATGTAACGATCGAAACACAGGGATCGAATCTGAATGCCACATTTCTTTAAGGGACTGCTTAAATATCATTTTATTCATATCTGTCACACTTTATGTATGTTTCTGCGATAAGAAGTACTTATAGAAATTATACCTAGTTTAAGTATTATATTATATTCGGTATATTAACTTCGGTGTTTGATGCATTCTTTGATATAATTTTTACTATTCAAAATATAATTATCCGCTGTAGAATCAAACACCTAATGATTTGTGATTTTGTCTCTACTTATGACTAAATAAGAACCGAAACTTAAACACATGCCATGGATGCATCATAAAGTCTGTCTACTAAAACCATTCATTCATTTAATTCCCAACTCTAACAAAAATTACGATCTCCAAAACATGATAAAATCTACGTCAATGCCCTACCAACAGTTTCACCGATTCACCAATAGTCCAGTGATCCAGCCCTAACAAAAGATCTAATGACAGATGGACGCCTGTTGTCACCCCATTCCAATAACCTGTGTCTATTGTGTAGTCAAGCTATTATGACCTGCCATAGGTCAGGGGTCAAGGCCTCGGCAATTTAAGAAAACATCGACATTTGCATATACATTGTTTTTGCTTTAAGTTGGAGATTGTTTTAATTGGTATTGAGTCATGTTGAATGCTTACTTAATATATAGAGAATATTTATCTTTGCAAAAATTACTCTTGAACTATGAGTGAGTAGCAGTTACCTACGTTAATTTTAGAGTTAGCGTGATCGCTCCAGGCATTTCTCTAATTAATTAATTTTAGAAGTTTACCCCGTCGTTTCACGCACTTTGAACAGATTAACTTATCGTAGTTTCACCAAAAGCTTAACTTTCCCTGAAATCATTCAAGTTTACTTCTAAAGATAGATTACTCCAGACGTAACTGAATACCTACATCCTTAGGAGTAAACCATAATAGAGAAAAAAAAAGAAATACACACGACCAAGTAGACAACTCACCAACAGCATGATACATTAGGAAGTTTACCGGTCGTTTCACGCACTGTGAACAGATTACTTACTTCGTAGTTTCTACAAAAGCTTAACTTTCCTTGGGAAATCATTCAAGTACTTTAAAATAGATTATTACAGAACAGTAACTGGAGTTACCTACCATCCGGCTCGGTAGTAAAAACAAAGAACTATTATAGGTAAGGTAAGCTAAATGTATGACCAGAATTTGGGAATCGAACCCCCTTCCTCATATTCCCAGATATGTCAATTCTACGTTAGAAATAAAACCCTGAACCCTGATATTGCTAACCCACAACCCTTACTTACTTGAACAAACTCCACTCGCTTTTGCCCAATACTGTCAAAAAGCCCGCCAATATTAGCATAGTAACATAGGACCTCATAAAAAGTGAAGGAAGCATAGACAAACCTTAGACAAACTCTTTGCCTATATGATTTACCCAAGGGGCGGGTTCATGATAGATTCGATAGAGTCTAAGTATTGATACCTTTCAATCACTTTGGTTGGAACCTATTTATTTTGAAATAGGCCCCATAGTAATGTCAAATTCCTATCTACAAATAGTAAGCAAAACAAACGATTGATAGAATATTGGGAACGGCCGTAGCATATAAATCTTTTATAGGTAAGCTCCCAAACTCCCAACACGTATCAAATAGGTTCCAAGGCCAAAGTGATTGAAAGGTATCAATCACTTAGACTCTATCGAATCTATCATGAACCCGCCCCTTGGGTAATCATATAGGCAAAGAGTTTGTCTAAGGTTTGTCTATGCTTCCTTCACTTTTTATGAGGTCTATGTTAGCTATGCTAATATTGGCGGGCTTTTTGACAGATTGGGCAAAAAGCGAGTGGAGTTTGTTCAAGTAAGTAGGGTTGTGGGTTAGCAAATATCAGGGTTCAGGGTTTTATTTCTTAACGTCAGAATTGACATATCTGGAATATGAAGGAAGGGGGTTCGATTCCCAAATTCTGGTCATACATTTACTTACCTTACCTACTTAATAGATATCTATTGTTTTACTTACCTGAAGCCGATGGTAGGTAACTCCAGTTAACGTTCTGTAAGTAAATCTATCTTTAGAAGTAACTTGAATGATTTCCAGGAAAGTTAAGCTTTTGTAGAAACTACGAGTAAGTAATCTGTTCAAAGTGCGTGAAACGACGGTAAACTTCTAACATTAATTAATTAGAGAAATGCCTGGAGCGATCACGCTAACTCTAAATTAACGTAGGTAACTGCCTACTCACTCATAGTTCAAGAGTAATTTTGCAAAGATAAATATTCCTCTATATATTAAGTAAGCATTCCAACATACACAATACACAATTAAAACAATCTTCCAAACTTAAAGCAAAAACAATGTATATGCAAATTGTCGATGTTTACTTAAATTTGCCGAGGCCTTGACCCTGACCTATGGCAGGTCCAATAATAGCTTGACTACACAATAGACCGGTCTATTCGAATGGGTTGACAACAGGCGTCCATCTTGTCAATTTAGATCTTTGTTAGGGCTGGATCACTGGACTATGGGTGAACCGGTGAACTGTTTGGTGGGCATTGACGTAGATTTATCATGTTATTGGAGATTCGGTAATTTTGTTGGAGTTGGGAATTAATGAATGAATGGTTTAGTAGACAGGACTTATGATGCATCATGGCATGTGTTTAAGTTCGGTTCTTATTTAGTCATAGTAGAGACAAATGCAAAAATCATTAGAGTGTTTGATTCTACTAGCGGATAATTATATTTTGAATAGTAAAAAAAAATATTCAAAAATGCATCAAACACCGAAGTAATATACCGAATATAATATAATACTTAAACTAGGTATAAGTTCTATAAAAGTACTTCTATCGCAGAAACATACATAAGTGTGACAAGATATAATAAAATGATATTTAAGCAGTCCTTAAAAAATGTGGCAATTCAGAGTTCGACCTGTGTTTCGATCGTTACATCCCTCAGACATTTTATCGTAGTCCACATTAAATTGCAAACAGTAATTTACTATTTCTGCTCAAACCTAATATTTCTTAATAATCGGCTACCGTCGGGCAGTAGCAACAAGAGAAATATTCTCTGATCAAAGAAAACTATAAATAATCATACAATGAACAAAGTAAGAATGATCGCGTCAAAACATTACACATATCCAATTCCCCACTGTTTACTTGTGGTCCAAGCGATATGCGGTAATCTCAAAAACTACTAGACCGAATTCTCAAATTTCAAGATTAGATGGTCTGCGACGGAAATCACGTTAATGTCGGTCCTGTGCCTGATCTCTCTCCGGTGGTGTCGGATTGCCGTCCCATCGGGCTATGAGAGTGAGCGAATGCACCTATGTCTGCGGCAATGCTTGTGCACTATGTCCTAAGTACGCAGCTGGCTGATCTTCTTGTATGAGAACCGTTACAGTGATCAATAGTCGTCTAGGACGCCATTATTTATCGAGGAAAATTATAGGAAATGTTGAAAGTTTCCATGGCATGCTGTTAAAACGACAGGTGGAAGTCATTATTACAATATACGTGGTGTCATCAATACTCGCTTCCGCCTATGAAGTGCACCATACGCCATACACGTGGAGCGGTTCTCTTGCCATAACTACTGCGCGTGCGTCGAATGCAATTAACGTCTTTATTTGTTTATTATCGTATTGTTATCATCATTATTTATCTATTTATAGGTACCATCTATCCGTCTGTATTATTGGGAAATCGCTGTTAATAGTTTTTAAATTATTTGGTAGGATGCATTATTTCTTAACCTATAGTATTTAGATATAATGTGAATATTAAAAAGATAAATAATTTATTCGTTTGAAGCGCTAATCTGAGGAAGTACTGTACTGATTTGAAAAATATTTCAGTGTTAGGTACATAGCATTTATCGAGGAAGGCTTTTTTTACCCGAGAGCGGGAAGTAGTACCCTCGGGACGCAGTCAGCAGAAGCCTTGGTACAGCTGGTATTCACAAATTTACTTGCGGCCATTCCCAATAACCTATCTATCTCTGGATTTACTTACTAGAGATAGGAATTTGACATTACTTGTATGGGACTATTGTCAAAATTCTATCTCTAATGCAAATCCAGAGATAGACAGAATATTGAATTCTTGATAATGATACTTTATGTCTATGGACAGAGCAATTCTGTTCTTCCTTATAGTGTAATCGTGAAATGCAAATGACATAATGGAACTTTACTACTGTATGCTTAAATTAAATATGTAAATAAAGATAAGCGTATTTATTTATTCACAAATGACATCATACAAGCCATAAACCAGTATGTTTGTATTTAGGTTAAGATTTATTCAAATGAACTTAGGTTATAGGTAAGTACAGACGACAGCACATCAAGTTACCACAATCTGTCAAATTTCTGCACTCGATTTTCAACCTTTCGGGTTTTCATAACCATTCGGGTACCGTGACTGCTGTTGTCTGTACATGATTTCAATTGTAATATTTAAGATGAAAATAATGGCGTGACCAAATTATTTTTCTGCGTGCCACTACGGGCCACGCGCGCCGTTGATTCGCCATCCCTGACCTAGCTACTCATTTTTCAAGCTCTACCTATCACCAATGAAAATACCAGATGTCAATAAGTATCAAAACAGACACTGACAGCTGTTGATCACGCCACGCTACTCGGAAACGTAACCAAACACCGAATTCCAATGCTGAACATAATACCTACGTAATTACTGCTACTACAGGTATTATTCTGTGCTGCAGGTACAATATTATTGCAATGTGCATTGGTGGTTCAGTCTTAAATATCAAATGACTCTTTCATTGAAACCGACCAATGTTATTAGTCGGTAGTTTTATTCCATATTTCAACTTAACTCTCGTCTCGCATATCGAAAGATTTAAGAGTCTTATGGGTAAAGAATGTAGGTACCTAGACATTCACAAACTTAGGTAATAGTATTCTTTTGTAGAATATAAAGAATATGGTTCTAAAAATATTTTGCCCTTGATAGATTTAATGTATACCTGGATAAAAAATAAAATTTCAGCTTGGTCTCAGTTTAAATAAGGAAATGTTGCAGTAAGAATTACCTTATACAGTTACGACAGCACATCACGTTACCACAATCTGTCAAATTTCTGCAATAGATTTCCAACCATATCACAATGGAGGTAGGTTAACGTTCGAATGGTAAAATTTGACAGATTCGTATACATTGACCTGCTGTGTGTACATACATTTTAGGTATTTAGACATTTTTTACCACCAAGGTTATTAAATAACCGTGCCAAACCGAGGCTTATCTTAAAGCTAGATATGATATACAATTGTTTATGAAAACAGTTATCATATTATATTTCACTGGCCTTGTGACTCCACGTGTAAGCTGGTGCATCTACATACACAAATGCATTCACAATATGTATAAATAACTACAGTAATAAAGAACATGCTAATTTATAGGTGTTATGAGAATCGTGATGGTAAAACCAATTAGTTTTGCATTTTAAATTAATTTACTATGTGGTTAGATTAACAAGTTGGTTGTTAATTTACGATGATGATATGATTTGAAGTGAATTAATAGTTAGTTGAATGGATGGCGTCCTAGCCGACTATCGGCTACGGCGGCTGTTCTCATATAAGGAGATCAGCCAGCTGCGCAGGACATATTATAGTGTACAAGCATTTGCGCAGACACAGGTGCACTCCCTATTCCCTCACTCTCATAACCCGATGGGACGGCAATCCGTCACGACCACACGTGCTCTCCGATGCACGGGTGAATCAATCACCAACTTCCAACTCCGGGCTGCTTCGTGAAAGTTTCTAAAACCCACAAAGCGATTGCGGCCCGTCCCAGGAATCGAACCCGAGACCTCGTGCTCAGCAGTCGGCTATGCGACAACTAGACCAACGAGAAGAATAGCAGAAATTGATTGGTTTAATAGTGAAGGCTGGTTGTGTTTTCATGAGAGTGTAAACAAAAGCACCCTTACGTAGCAGAAGAGTTTGTTTAAACGCGCTACTTACAGGACCTATAGATTATTTTGAAAAAATCTTTCAGTTTTAGGTAGAATATTTATCGATGAAAGCTATAGGCTAATTTCTAACCGGGGGCGCGGAGTAGTTCCCACGGGATGAGATTAATCCGCTAAGGAAAGTTACTAATAAGGATATTCAAATATTTGATCATACATTATTAACTTGTTAGCTGTTTAGGTGTTTTATAGATTTAGGCAAAATCGAAAAACCCTTATTTGAGTTACAACGAATAACCAATGTACACACAACAGCAATTCACGGTACCCGAATCTGTCAAATTTGACCAATCAAACATTAACCTTCCACTATTGTGATAAGGTTGAAAATCTATTGCAGAAATTTGTCAGATTGTGGAAACTCGATGTGCTGTCATCTGAACACAGAAAATCTCGTTATTATTCATATTCAATAAACCAATATCGATGTGGGTTCCTCTCTTCAAATAGCTTTGAAAATGACAACCGAGCCTTTCAGTCTCTCACATTTCAACCCTTATTTTATTCAATAGATAATCTTTTGGCTGGCTGTTTTATTTTCGAAACTTTAAGTAGGCTTTA
Source organism: Heliothis virescens (assembly GCA_002382865.2). Lineage (NCBI taxonomy): Eukaryota > Metazoa > Arthropoda > Insecta > Lepidoptera > Noctuidae > Heliothis > Heliothis virescens. The sequence continues at coordinate 1,450,213 of NWSH02000525.1, read as the reverse complement.
GATGCTTAGTTTAATTAAATGGTTACTGTGGAGACTTCGCCGTCTTTTAGGAATCTGATTTGAGACATGGATCTCGTATCATAATGAGATCCTTTGTTTTTACAAATAAGTTGGTTACTCGTTCGATGAGTAATAAATAAATAAAACACTTTTAGTAACCCTATAATTTTCTGTTCTGCCGAATTTATTCACAAATCAGGGAAAAGGTGTCAAACTTTTTCTCTTAGAGCTAAAATAAAACCGTAAAAATCATACAGCACATGTAAGGGTTTCCAGAACTCAATTCTCTGTAAAAACTTCTTCGCCGACATTTAAAAATCTATCATCTACTCTCTGTAAAATTTTACCAATGAAACATTAATTGGCACTTTTGTGGTAAGGATTTGACGTTATACAGGCCAGCAAACCAACCTATGGTTTGCTGGCCTATATAACGTGACAATTTTACAACCACGTTCCTCTTCCTCGTTCCATCACACGTAACCAGTTAATGTAGGCGGATTCGTAACGTCCTGGCCCTCGTTACTATCAGTTACACAATGACCCTGACTTCTAACCGTCAGTAGTGTCACCCACGTGGGGGACTGTAAAAATAAACAAAATTGACACTGTTTGTAATCTTGTCGTGTCATGTATTTATAAAATATTTAAAAATGTTAAAATATGTGAAATAAATGAATAAAGAACAAAATTGACACTGTAATGTTGAGATTACAGGTTTTTATTGCATATTTTTTTTCAAATCATGTTTTTTTTTGTCAAAGAATGTTCAACCTCTCAATTACGAGTGTTTGGGTTTCGATTCCAGGTCAGGCAAGTGCCAATGCTTTTCTTAGTTTGTATGTACTTTCTAAGTATATTTCAGATGGCAGATAAAAAGGTGAAGAAAAACATCTCGAGGAAACCTGGACTATAAAAGTCTGATATCACCAACCCACATTGAGCAAGCGTGGTGATCAAGCGCTCAATCCTTCTCTGTGTGATGGCCTGTGCCCAGCAGTGGACGATAAAAAGGTCGATGATGATGGTTGTCGGGTCAAAACCTCATGTAAGCTAAAATTATCGTCAAATTAGTTTGCACTGTGAAGGGGTAAGGCATTAAGAGACCCGACTTAGAGCCCTAGCACATGGCAAAATATGGGTTATTGTGTCTAAAATACGCCATTTTGGGGCCTTAACCTTATAGAAACGGCTACAACTGGTGGGCGTTTGTATTGAAATTGAAACTAAGTGATAATTGGAGATACGATACCGCGTTACATGTTGCTACGGGATACAAGATATTGTATTTTATTAGGTGTAAATTGAGATACGGGACTCTGTTTGTTATGTGTGAAATAAGAGGTAGGTAAAGTTTATGAGGTTTTAGGAGGTAACCTCAGGATCTGCTGAACTGATTTTGTAAATTCCTATACAAATTGTACTAAATAAAACACTATTTGTGAGTGTCAAAAGCTATCTATTGCATGTACTTGAGCTGACTTCGTTTTACACGACGCGAGCGTTACCGCAAGACAACGCAAGCATTAGATACATCGGAAAACCAAAATCTTAATTACTAGCTTCTGCCAGCGGTTTCACCCACGTCCCGTGGGAACTATTCGGCGCACCCGGACAAAAAGTAGCCTATAGCCTTCCTCGATAAATGGGCTAAGTATCTAACAATGAAAGAATTTTTCAAATCGGACTTGTAGTTCCTGAGATTAGCGCGTTCAAACAAACAAACTCTTCAGCTTTATAATATAAGTATAGATTCATAAAAACAAACATTACTAAGCAATCCTAAAACCGGTTATTCCGTAAAGGACCAACAACAAAGAGAAGGGTGGGCACGTAATTGGGACATACGGCGATTGACATTCAGAAAGCCATACGGCTACGGGTACCGCCAGTTTTACCGGTTACACTGTAAACAAGGATCGCCGAGCTTTCTGATGGTAAGTAGAGTTTGGTCAGTGTGATGACAGGTAGCGGGAGCGATTTATGGTGGTTACATGGTAAATAGTATTTAACGTAAGGCAGGTACTCGATTAAGGAACAGGTCCATCGATAACAGTAGCGTCAATTATCTTATTAATCTCAGGAACTACTGGTCCGATTTGTAAAATTCTTTCAGTGTTAGATAGCCCATTTATCGAGGAAGGCTATAGGCCACTTTTTATCCAGGTGCGCGCAGTAGTTCCCACGGGAAAGCGGGTGAAACCGCTGGCGGAAGCTAGTAACTAAATAAAAACATGCAAATATTTACTCGTAATACCCACACGTGTGTGAACACTTAACTATTTTACGACACACTAAAATATGTGACTCATATGTTTTTATCATTTTCTTTGCAATTCTTTGCAAAGGTTTTTTGCATAGTCATTTATTTATAGGAACTTAAATAGTTTATATAATGGCCTTGACCTTCAAAACACTTTTGCTTACGACGGTAAAAAAATAAGAATATTTTTTTTACTCAAAACTATCGTTATCTTATTAGATAAGATAGGTAGGTACTAGATGTTTTTCCGCGGTTTCAACTGCGTCCCGGGGAAACTTCTGTCCGTACCCGGATAAAATATCACCTACGTTACTTGGGGGTAGTCTAGCTTCCCAACAGTGAAAGAAGTAGTTTCGAAGCCTTTAGGGCTACAAAAAATATTTCCTCTTTATTACATCGATATAGACAATGGCGTAAATCCAAAAGTGGCTTAATCTACGTTTCCTTTTAATTATAACTAGCTTCTGCAAGCGGCTTCGCCCGCTTCCCGAGGGAACTTTTTCCCGTACCCGGATAAAAAGTAGCCTATGTTGATCCTCAGGGTCTATTCTATCTCTGTACCAAATTTCATCAAAATCGGCTCACTGGTTTAGGCGTGAAAGCGTAACAGACAGACAGAGTTACTTTCGCATTTATAATATTAGTAGGGATGTCACGCCGAAAACATGAAGTTGTAACATGTAACATGAACTTCAAATTCAAAAGTCACTTTCCATTTCAGTTGCACACATTATTTATTCCCTTCCCGTATTATTTTGCATCCATTATGGTCCAGTGGGCATTACACTTTCAGTAAGAAGCTAAAACAACACACGACAGTAATAGCGTTTCCATGTTTGAATTAACCGTAAAGGGTTTATTCCGAAGGGGATGAAAATAAAAATATTCATTGACTATCTTCTGCCAACGGCTACGCCCGCTAAAAACTTAAAATCCGTTTTCCTCATTCCCGTGGGAATTTCGGAAAATTCTTTCTTATCTCTTGTGAGAGTCCCTCTGGGTAAAATTTCAGCTTTATGGGTTTACGGGTTTTGGCCCTTTGGTCAGGACTTTGATTTTTATATGCATAGAAGAAGATATTGACAGGTGTCAGTGGTGACAATATCCTTTTCAAAAGTCACATTTCGGTCCAAGTACACCTACAAAGTAATCTATTGTTTTATATAAAGCGGTGGTTTATGTAGTCAGTGTAAATGGACCAGGGCTAAACAGTTGAGTGAAACTTCGTCACTCCTCTCATGACTGAACATTTGTGGATAAATGGATAATGTTAAGGAGTGATTCGAAAGGAAAGAGCGCTTTGCGAAGGACATTTTTTAAATACCTACTATTTCAAAGAAAATTGAGTTTTTCAGTTAATCCTTCATTTTTCGACAAGTAATTAAGTATCTACAGATGAAAGCACACCAAGTTACCACAATCTGTCAAATTTCAGCAATCGATTTTCAACTTTATCATAATAGTGGAACGTTAATGTTCTATTGGTAAAATTTGACAGATGCGGATAGGTTGACTTGCTGTCGTCTGTACTTGAGAAGACAAACGAAGTCCCCTTATAAAGAAACTCCTCACAGACACGAAATGTTTGACAACCTAATTGATGGACAAGACACATGACCATTTTTGGTACGTGCGTGGGTTTAGTTTACACAGTTACTTTACACAACATTTAGACATCGAAAAGATACAATGTGCTTCCGTATAGGGAGAAGAATAAAAAAATTTAACCAAGTTTCTTATCTATACTAATATTATAAAATTATAAAGCTAAAGAGTTTGTTTGTTTCTTTGAACGCGCTAATCTCAGGAATTACTGGCCCGATTTGAAAAAATCTTTCAGTTAGATAGCCCATTTATCGAGGAAGGCTGTAGGCTACTTTTTATCCGGGTGCGCGCAGTAATTCCCACGGGAAAGCGGGTGAAACCGCTGGCGGAAGCTAGTGTAATAACAACAAAATAAAACGTGACTGACGATAACAAAACATGTAAAAAATAACTGATTTTTTTGTGGTCAATTAATTTTATTTATAGAAATATTGATGACGCAAGTTACAAGCCTTGAAAATATTAATAAATTCGTAAAGGTTTAATTTTATTTATCTGTGCTCACTTCCCACGTTTTTAATCTGTGGCCGCGTTATGGCGGTAAAGGGCAAGCTTTGAATTCATGCTCTAAAAAGCCCTTTGGGCGTAACAAATAACCAAAAAAACTCAAGTAATTAAATAATTTTTTCTCGAACAAATCGTGATAGAGCTTGACGGAACTAAAATACCGTATTGAAGGTCATTTGAGCATGACATTGATGTTCTTGATAATGTACATCGTGACCTTGATTATCATGTTGTGTTGGGCAATGATGTTGGGATGTGGGTCTATTTTTTATGCTGGCAATACGATTTTAATGGGTCACTTGTATGCTTAAATAAGTTACAAGTGTAGTTACTTAATACTTACATGCAGTAAAATTATTTTTTAATACTGACATAGGTCAATACATTTTTGGATCGTTAATTAATATTGAAACAATAAATATCCCTACTATTAATATTATAAATGCGAAAGTAACTCTGTCTGTCTGTTACGCTTTCACGCCTAAACCAGAGAGCCGATTTTGATGAAATTTGGTACAGAGATAAATTAGACCCTGAGGAACAACATAGGCTACTTTTTATCCGGGTACGAGAAATAGTTCCCTCTGGAAGCGGGCAGAGCTAGTATTATTCTAAAGGAAATTATATCGACTGCGAAGTCTACATATTTTTTTTCTAGTATACATAGTACCGATTGCATTCTGAATGTAACAAAACAAGCGTAAATAACGTCATTATCGATACATTTTGTATTGAATTGAATTCCGGAGCGATATTAACAGTGAAGTGGCTTGACCTTCACTCAGCTAATAATGATATGATTATGCATATTCATTGTTTATTAGTTCCATGAGAATATATCGGTATGCAGAGATACTCAACTTTTTTGACAAAAAGAAAGTAGCTGAAATGGAACTGCAAAATTATTAAAATAAAAATGTCTGAATACGCAGAAATATATGTATCAATTTTTTTTAAAAACAGCAATAAAGATATTTCATATATTTTTTTATAAAATTGTAACCTAATTTCGTTTAGATTTACTGTGTCGATGTTGTCACATAAAGGGATTCCCGTTTCGAAAGATTCAAAGCGAAACGATTGAAACAGAAGGTCTTTCATCTTTTATTAATTACGCAATTTAGGTTAAAACACCTAGTTATCTTCCTAGAATTATATACCCAACTCGTTTATAGAATATTAGATAATTATTATTTACCTAAGTTCATGTATAATTGCAAATTTTAGAGCTTGAAAACACAGGCGTATAAAGACTTTCAGCTTAACTTTCAATTTTATTTTGTGCTTCTATCTAAGGAGGAGCATTACCGGTAGCGTGGTTTATGGTACGACGTGAATTTCGAATTCGATGGGCATTGCGGGAAATGTGATATAGGTACTCAAATAGAAATATGTGAGCATTAGAGTAAAACGATGTGCTCAAATAGCTCGTTTTGCGATATGGTAGAGATCGATTAGGGTCTTTTGATGTTTGGTATACTTAAATTGCGTGTTATCTCTACTTTTCCAGAAAGTTTGAATTAATAAATTATAATAATTATAACTTTCAGTTCAGTTTTAAGAAATCTTCATATATTTAAGTTTTATCAAAAATTTTATTCGAAGATTCTCATTCCATTTACAGTTTCATAGGGTCTTTCTGCGTGTAAATGAATGGTGCAGTGACGTCATCCGTGAAGATCCTAACCATGACAAACGGTGGGCAGTCAGCTTGATCATGAATTACGATATTTTAAGTACACAGGATGCGCGTAAATTGGAACGGACAGGGTTTGTTGTTTCACAGTGTTTTTTGTGACCTTTAAATGGACTGTTAATTAGGTTAGTAGAATACTGGTTTTAGGTACTTCATAGCTATGTATGCAGTTCGAGTTGATGTCGAATGTATTGGTTACCATGAGCTTTTATGGCATACTTAGACTTAGTTTTTTAATCAATATTATGAAGAAGTTCGCTGAGTTTATAAGTAAATCCACAAGTAACAGCTATAAAGTCTCACAAAATACAGAATTTTTAGAAATTAATTTGTTTCGCCACCAACAATCACATTCTTTTTATTTTTCAATTTATTTGATTTACTCTAAGTATTCTTGTTTTTCTTTTGTTCTTTGATTGGAAATAACACGTTTTTGAATACAATAACATCAAACAAAAGAAGTAGCAGACAGTATTGTTTAGTTATTTGCTTAGTTGTTTTGTACTTAGTTCAACCACGCATAAAGAGAAAACCTTACTGAAAAGTAAGTAACAAATTGTTCAAAGGAGATTTTTTTATAACAAGAAGTCTGTTTCTGCTTAAAAAGAACAAATCACATTATTTACCTTTGATACCAAGGCACAGTAAATAAGTTTATTATTATAATCTTATTTTGCGGGAATTGTGTAGGTGTGAATAAATTTACTTTTGAATAAAAACATAGAAGTTTTTTTTATTCGTTGACACAGTTATCTTAGTGTCGGCCTACGCATAGAATTCAATCACCATTTATTAGCATTATTTTAAATAACATTAGACAAATAACCATAAAAAAAGTTGATGAGTGATCAGTTTAGTAATATTACTTAGGTCCATAAACGTCGGTTTTTTTTTCATAGTAAACAGATAATAAATAAATAACTGAACAAATTGAAATCCATAGATTCTATGTTCTTAAGTAGGTAGTAAAATTTTCGTTCGATATCATTAAACATTCCCCCTAGAAGGGACCGAAACCACGTAAAGTAACGAGTAATTTGAATAAAAACATACATTTCGTACGCTATTAACAAAATACAATGACATTTTATCAACACACGCAATAACATAATCAATTGCGTTGTTTTCTAGTTTTCCAACACGAACAATACCTAATTGGATAGGTCAGTATCATTACATTTTACAAATTAGCAAAAAAATGTTGTTTACCGATCTCATGACTTGCTAAAAATAGTTTTCACAAATGGGAAGTATTAATGTACCTATTACAAATATGTGTTTAGTCACGTACTGTTGTATGTGTGTATTTGTGTGTGTAGTTCAAAATATTGTTATCTTATATGTATACATGGAACAGTAGTACATGAAAACACGTGTTATTTCACAATATGTTATGTTAGAGCAGTAGTTTTTCACTTTCAGTACCGTGTCACATCTATACTAATATTATACAGCTCAAGAGTTTGTTTGTTTGAACGCGCTAATTTCAGGAACTACTGGTCCGGTTTGAAAAATTCTTTCAGTGTCAGATAGCCCGTTTATTGAGGAAGGCTATAGGTTTTTTATCTGGGTGCGCGGAGTAGTTCCCACGGGACGCGGGTGAAACCGCTGACGGAAGCTAGTTCTTTATAAAGTGTATTCTCTAGTTATTAAAGTATAAGTACTACTCTCTACAATTACCTATTCTAATCGAACTAGATATTAGAGAAAAAGTACAGACGACAGCACATCAAGTTACCATAATCTGTCAAATTTCTGCAATAGATTTTCAACCTTATCGCAATGGCGGTAGGTTAATATTTGATTGGTAAAATTTGACAGTTTCGTATACGTTGACCTGCTGTCGTCTGTACAACAATAACTTTTTTAATATAACCGAAATATACAGTAAGATAAAGTACCTTGTTAAAATCCATATATGGGGGCAATGAGGTAAAAAACAAGGTTCGTGTAAGCGATCACAACGTATTTACTTACAACGGAAATTTCCTCAACCTTATATTATTATTTACCAGCCATGAATATGTAATACAAAACAATAACACCCACAAAATTATTAACGACACGACAGGAAGATCTCGATAAAATAATAAAACAGGTGACAAGCGGTGATTTTATCATCAAGGTTGGGCGCCCCTGTCGAGTCGTTAAGCAAAGATTATACGGATTTATTAACAAGTCGGTTCATCTCACTACTGTCTTGTAGTTAAGGACACTTCTTAATTTATCAGGTTTATACTATACGGTAGCAACTAGATTGTTGTGATTCAAGCCGTATCGTCGTCTATGGTCGAGTTTTTGTGTGTGTTTGTAACTTAGTAGATAGTGGTATAGTGACCCAAATAATCTCAAGTACAGCGGAAGAAATAACACTGATTATTTTGCCTATGCCCCTTAGTAGGCCCGATGATTTTTTAGACACCTAGATATTGTAGTACATCACCGATATCTGTCGTCTCGTTGAATGCATAGACGCGGATGATACACTATGGTCTATCTATACTCTATGGTCGGTTGGCGGAAAACCGGGAGATAGTGAGACACGGGTGATGATTAATATTATCGGATGCTATAACAAAGATACAGGTATTGCGAACACTACAGATATCTATGAAATTAACTTCTGTGTTTACTAAAAGACAGCAGAATCACGACTATTCAATCATATTCACAACTTTACATTTCTGTGACGCGTCTTTTGAAGTACCTAAAAACTTTTTGCTTTAAACATTTCGCGGGTACGGCACCCCACTCACACTTGGCTGATTTTTACGCTCGATATGCTAAATAGCTTTGAATGAAAACTGGGTTAACTGAAAAGTTATAATTCCACACGTGTTTCTCTACACGTGGGTATTATTATTACTTTGTTGATTACCCCTTGCGAGATGATGACAGGGGGAATTGAATTGGACTGTGTGGAAAAATGTTGTTTATCCATGTGGCTACAATTACTTACAAATTATCTAATATTATAAAGCTGAAGAGTTTGTTTGTTTGAACGCGTTAATCTCAGGAACCACTGGTC
>NWSH02000525.1:1401230-1412219 GCA_002382865.2 Heliothis virescens | reverse complement strand
TTTTTAAGAATACAAGAAAAACACAAAATTTACTAATAAATCATATTTTAATCTTTAATTATTATCTTTTAAAGGTATCAATTGTATTTATTATCATTGCTTTTGTCTCTTTTTTGTGGAGTAGGTCTTCCCGATCCCGCGTTTGCCTTTTCAATTGTCCTATTAATCGGTCGATTATATTTAGTTTATTAAATATTAATATTTATTTAGTTCATTCAATATATCAAAAAATATAGCCTACTGGGTAATTAACAAAGAGGCAATATTTTAAAATAACTTTATTTTGTTGATTTATTTGTTATCGCTCTAAAATAGTATCATTGTGATGGAAAAAAGAGAACTGTCCAGGAACTCATCATAACGTAAAAACAAACGAGGTCTTTATTCTACCATAGAATTCTTAGTTAAAGAATAAGCTATAACAAATACATAGGACAATAAAATATAAANATTGTGATGGAAAAAAGAGAACTGTCCAGGAACTCATCATAACGTAAAAACAAACGAGGTCTTTATTCTACCATAGAATTCTTAGTTAAAGAATAAGCTATAACAAATACATAGGACAATAAATATTAATATTTAATAAACTAAATATAATCGACCGATTAATAGGACAATTCAAAAGGCAAACGCGGGATCGGGAAGACCTACTCCACAAAAAAGAGACAAAAGCAATGATAATAAATACAATTGACACCTTTGAAAGATAATAATTAAAGATTAAAATATGATTTATTAGTAAATTTTGTGTTTTTCTTGTATTCTTAAAAAATATATTGATCTCTCGATAGGACGAATATGCGATGCGTTGAACGCTCGATCAAACAAACATTCGATATTTTGAGCACTCGATGTATTGAGTGTGCGATGTATTGAATGTTCGATTTAATAACTATTCGATATTATGAACGTTCGAGTATTTAGACGTTCGATTTATAGTGGTCGATCAATTGATATTCGATTATTTGCCGTTCGACTTGGCGTAGTACACCCGAACAATGAGGGGGGGGGGGGACATGCGCACGAGTCGCAAAAACTATTGCTGAACTACTGTTGTTGCTAAGCAGACGCCGTAGTGATGCGAATGTGGACTTATCGATAAAAGTATATTTTTAGTCGATTGCGTGTTAAATGGTGCTGTTAACGATTTTTTTGAACTTTTTACCGCGCTTTATGAATATTTAAGAATTAAATATACAAATTATTAGGAAAAAATATCTTAATTTAGTCAGTCAATGTAGTTGGTCAACAATATTGATAATATAATGGAATATTAAAGTGTATCGATAAAATGGAATAGTTGGGACTAATCAGAGCAATATACATAGAAGGACATAATCATTAGGTTTCATTAGATGAGCCATTTCTCTAAGTGCACTAATCAATTAGTGGCTGAGTGCACTTATTGAAGTGTGCTTGGTAGCCGTCAAATTGAGCTAATTCACTTAAGTATAAAAATATTTGCTCTCAGACTGAAATACTTTGAAAACGTTTATGTAGTAAAATTATAACATACTAGCCGTTTTTCCGCGGTTTCACTCGCGCCCCGTGGGAATTACTGCCCCTACCCGGATAAATACATAGCCTATGTCACTCGTGGATAATGTAGCTTTTGAATGGTGAAATAATTTTAGAAATCGGTTCATTACTTCAAGAGATTACCCCCTACAAACAAACAAACTTACAAATTTTCAATTTTAGCTTTAATAATATTAGTATAGATTTTATAAACAGACCGTAAACTCAAGCCATTTTCTGAAACATTAGTATAATTGTTCGCATGACCTCACAAAATGCATTAAAAAATTAATACCGAGTTACTAAGTGCGTTCACAATAGTGTTGTGAATGCGCGTGTTAATCGATTTAAATAACGATTTTACTAATCGATTATATAAGAAAGGAACAATACTTTGATTATATTGGTTGGAATAAATAGGTTTTCTTTGTTAGCAACACCATAGAGAATTTGGCGTAATACGTTATTTTCAAAATGTGGTCACAGGTGTAGTCCAGTTATTGCAAATAAAGGAAAATTAAAGAAATGTTTCATCTGTGTCAACTTGGTATGAGTCATTTAACTATACAGATATTCATTTAGACACGGAACTTAAAATAACGCTGGAATTAAGTACAGACGAGCAGCAGGTCAACGTATATGAATATGTCAAATTTTACCGAACCTTCCGCTTTTGTGATAAGGTTGAAAATCTATCGCAGAAATTTGACAGATTGTGGTAACTTGATGTAGCCATGTGTACATTCGAAAAACAATGTTAAACTGTACTTTCATCAAACATACCACAAATAAATGTTGCAGGTGCATTTTTTCTTCTTCAGTCATTTAGAAACTGGGCTAAACAATAATTTTATGTAATTGCAACATAAAATTAAAAAATCGTACGTAATTATAAATTACAACATAAATATAAATACTATATTATAAATGAATTCCTGTATGAATATTAGTGCATATATTTCTAGCAAGGTCGACAAAAAATATTCCTCTATAGTATTTTGAAATTAAAAGTAACTAAAACTAACCTTGCTTAACAGCCCTAAAATTCTAAACTCTAAGCAGTAAAACAAAGGTTATCACGATAACGTAGTCGCTAAGTGCACGCATTGGAGAGAATGGCTGTAGCCAATCGGATTGCTTTGTTTATAATATTCCGTATTGAAGGAAAAAAATATTAAACTATGCCAGTTTCACTTCCAGACAAAGTTCTACATCTTTATTTGGCAAATAATGACATAGAAAAGTGGTCAAAATTAAAAAAAATCTTTTTCATTATCTATCATTTGTATAGCTATCTAAGACTTTATCTGTTACGTCTGAAACTGGAACTATGCATCTTCCATCGGTGTCTATAATTATTATGTGTCCCGTGGGAACAACTCGGTGCACCCAGATAAAAAGTAGCCTATACCCTTTCTCGATAAATGGGCTATCTAACACTGAAAGAATTTTTCAAATCGGACCAGTAGTTCCTGAGATTAGCGCGTTCAAACAGACAAACTCTTCAGCTTTATAATATTAGTATAGATTTATATTTACTAAATGTCGGTGTCATGGCATAAACATATACCACAGTAAACCTTAAATAAAAAGTTATTATTATAGAACTAATTATATATTTAGATCAAAACATCGATAAGCGCAATTCTTTTGCCCCATCACTATGACAATCAAATCGATAGTAAAAAAACGCAGTATAACAGCACAAGTGTATTGAGAAACTCTCGCAATTACAATGATGCGTCTAGACTATTTTGCTCGCTTTTCACACAGTAAATAGATCGGCCATTGTTTTGCTAACTCTTCTATTTATAGATAGAAGTTGACTAGCTGTGTCCTGTGGTTCCTACCACAGCATTTTACTTTATTTTTTTACGTGTTTTATTTTATGGTTTTATTCGTATCCCTTTTCCCACTGGGCGTACTTCAATGAGTAATTACTTTTTTGAAAAGAGTGTTTTAAGAGCTTCCTACTGGTTTTTCTCCATGAGACCCACTCTTTAGAATTCCCGCCGGTTCTTCTCCATGGGACCTCTTTGGAACGATGCTACTATCTTGACGTTTAGAAAAACATAAGTCTTTTTGAAATAACAAAAAAAAATATAAGTATTAAGAAATCTGGTAGGTTCATGTAAATTATGAGAAAAATAAAAACGTAAAGATTAACAACACGGGACCGCAATTTTCCCTTAATACCTAATCACAGCAAAATATTGTAATTTCTAACAGCGTCGTAAATAATACCGTACATAAACACAGACAGTACGACATTACACATAACGACTAGTGGATTATCTACATATAAAGCAGTGTAGCTTCAGCGCGTCAACACAAATCACTTCTAATCCTATTGAATTCGCATTACAAGCTGGGAAACGAATCCGATTGTCAGTGCTATTTTTATCACGCTTTTCCTTGCTTAAAAGGTATCTGAAACGTTTATTTGTAATCTTATTTCAACCTCTTTCGAAATGGTACAGTCAGTATACACAAATCTGTCAAATTTCTGGGATCGATTTTCAACCTTGTCATAATAGAGGTAGGTAAATGTTTGACTGGTAAAATTTGACAGATTCGGGTACCTTGACCCCCTGTTGTCTGTGCGTAACCCTTCGTGCTAGAGTCGGCATTCGCACTTAGACAGATATTTTTGTATGCTTATATAATCCACTCAAAAGTCAAGAAAATGTCCTCTATATTAACCCTCTTGTAATAGTTAAGCTAAGACGCATTATTCGAGTTTGTACAGCAGGTCACGGTACCCGAATCTGTCAAATTTCTGCAATATATTTTCAACCTTATCACAATGGTGGTAGGTTAATGTTTGACTGGTAAAAAATGACAGATTCGGGTATCGTGACCTGCTGTTGTCTGTACAACGTATTGCAGGGATTTGCGATGCTACCAATTTTGCGCGTCTACTCAATGACGAAGAAAGGACATGGACTTGTTGCAGGAAAACGCATCGTAGTATCACGCATTGAATTCCAGCTACTACTAGGGACTACATCAACTAGTTCAATGTTGAAACCTTCTGGTAAACCAGCAAACAGTAATTTTCCATGCACATATTTTACGGCCAAATTGTGGTGACTCGGAGATCCGACTTCCTAAGCATATTAGTCTTAGTTGAAAACATAGCAATTGCTTATGCGACATTTTCATCTTTGACTTTTTGATTACGCTGACACAAAATACTGATGATAAAACATGGAATTTCAACAAAGAGACTCAAGATATGTTTAATGTGAATTTCAAGAATCTTGAGGCACATTGCTCTGGTACTGAATGAAACAGTGAAAGCGAACAAGGATTTTCTAAATTAGCTGATAACATTAAGTATAAGCATATCTAGACCTCATTACTTTTAAGCCTAAATTACAATCAGTAGACCTTGTACCATAGGGATTACACGGAGAGATTAATTTATGAAATCACTTAGAAACGAGCCTCTGATAAGGCTATTTATAACCGGAGTGTTATCTAGCCAGTCTGGACATTTAGATAAGTATTCTAATATTCCATGATGGATATTGAAACTAATAATTTTCGGCAAAACTCGGCCAGATTGAGTTTGAGATCGATATTGTTTGAAGTTATATTCTCGCTAGATAGAATATTGTTAGAAGTTCGGATTATATTTGAGTAAGCAGGTCCCTATTGAAGATCCTCGTGATCATGACAACCGAAGTCGGTATCAACTAGGATTAACAATTTAATCATGACTGTTGCCCAGTGAACATTAGTGCTATATTAATTTGAGGGTTTCAACCAAAAATTTAAGTAGTAAGCAGTAGAAGCACGGTAGGTAATATTATTACTGTGGTAGAAGGAACTATCAAACGTAAAAGTCTTACAACAAAGTCTGCTATTGCAATTGTATAAAGAATACAAAATGACCTATGGTTGATTAATTAAATCTATAACTCGATAAAAAGAGCATTGACTCATCACTGGTCATAATTGACATCACAAACAGCCAATATTAACTACGAAAATCAACTTACATGACAGCAATAGACCAACAGACCATTTTGTCACAATTGCAAGAGCAGCCCTGATTGACAGACAAGTCTGTTACCCACTTTCGAATTTCCAGATCTACCTTCTATCGGCTAAAATGAATACATTCACGTAGTTGTAAATAAGATAGCAGAGAAACTAAAGTGGTTGGCTTATAGCTATTTACGAGTAAGTAGCTCGGACCAGAAATGCTGTCTATCATTATAGCCACTGATAACGTAATCACTATTATTTACCAACGACTAGCTGTTAAGATATAAGCCGGTCTGTATACGAATATCCAGCGGTGGATTTCTATTCTACAACATATCAGTTGTTTTGCGATCAGATATTGAATTGAAATCTCTAAACGTAAAACAACGAATTGATAAGTTATGAAAATCCGCATTAAATACAATTGACTAGCTCTTATTAATTAACTACATCATCCACCTTATGTCCTATGTCAATTTGTCGACCAAGCAATTTGCCGTATTGTGATGTTTCTTTACATATTTACAATAGCAGCCGTTCCACGAGGTTACATCTGCTTCAAAGGAACTTCTTGTATCCGGATAAAAAAACTTATAAGTTATTCTGACGTGCTAACTATATTGCTGCCAAGCTTTATCAAACTCCTTTGATTAGACTTTGCATAGATGTCGGTTGATGAATCCCGTTGCGGGTGTATGGTGAGGAAGTGTAAGAGTTTTACCTAAACCCACCCTTTCTTCATTTTCAAGGCCGCGGTAAGTTTTTCCAACAATCCCACAGCCCCGGACACTTATAACTCAAATAAAAACTTTCACGTCTATAACATTAGTGTATGTTTTGATAGAATTTGATAAAATATATTTAACTGCGAAGAAATAAATACAATCCGATCAATTAAATCAAAAATTAGTTTTCATAAGGCTTCTGTTTAAGAGGTTCACTATATTTACTAGCCAAGAGAAAAAGTCTCTTAAGTGCCTATGTACCAAAACAAATTACTTAGATACCAATTTCTTGAGCAAACTCTAGGAATTATATTTCATCTTTATCATAAAAATAAATATTTACACAAACTACTAACAGTTAATTCTATAATGGCATGTAAATACTTCAGAGATATCTCTAGTATGTACATAATAACATAAGTAGGTAGGTATATATGTACTTACTTTATTTAGTACGTTATGTAAGTATTTTTATCTAAAACGGGAATTTTATTTTTTGTATATCAAGGTTATGAGATAGCACCAGGTTAGCAACAAAATTCTGAGTTTATAATAAAATTATTTATTTTCATGTACTGGATTGTACATTAAAATAACCAATTTAATATATTAAAGGCCAGTTTCATAGGTTCCAGATTAAGTTCTAGATAGCTATCTGACAGATCATGTCATAGAAAAGTAAAAAAAAATAAAACATTTCTATGTCTGGAACCTGTGAAACTGGGAGTATACAATAGAATAGGTACCTATAAATTAAAAGTTGATAACTGAAAAACAAAACATGTCAACTGCGAGTCGGACTCGTGCAACGAGGGTTCCGTATAATACGTGCAAAACCTTCGTCTAACTAAAATCAAATTCATTATTGAAACAGGGTAAGAACAATTATTTACATACATATTACATTCAGGCTATATTTACTGATCCATCAAAAATAGCTTGAGTGTCTGATAAAGTGATAACGGATAACAGACTGTCAGACGAGCGATTACATATTGTAATCGCGAAATTAATGCTGCAGAATATCTACTTCGAACATTGTGATAATTTTTAGGATATAAGTTGAATAGAATTTTCAAGTACCTGCCTGGTTGATAGGATGAATTGAATAGGTACTTATCTTGTCAAATGCGAAAATCCATACTTCTAGAGTAATATAATAAAGAGGAAACATTATGTTGTTCCTTTGTACCGTAAAGGCTCCGAAACTCTTGAACCCATTTGAAAAAATATTTCACTGTTGGGAAACCTCCTTATGATATCAACGAGTAACATAGACTATATTTTATCCGGGTAAGAGGAGAAACTCCCACTGGACACGGGTGAAACCACGGGAAAGTAAACTATTAGTAAGTACCTAACTTATAAGTAGGTTGGTATGTGTTGAGCTTCTTAACGCTTTTACCAGGATTACTTGAATGACATAATATAAAAGAAAGTTAGAATTGTTTCTGTCCGGGTACGTGAAGGATTTCCTTAGGGATTAAGGATACGAGTGAAAAAGGCGGTAACTGACAGCAGTTTTGATGAGAAAACTACCTAAAAGTCAGTCATTCTTTAAAGAAAACATGCAAGTGATTCATGACGTACGTAGGTACAAGTCAAATAGGAAAACGTCTTGACCACTTCCACTTGAGTTTATAATATTTATTAGATTTGAAGACGTTAATCTGAATCTACGTTTTATACTAAGTTTTATATGAGTTTCTCAGACTATATCAGTAATCAAATATGTTCTAGTTCTGATAACGGCCTAATCATGAGTCCTGCTTTGTCAAAACTCAAGACAACATTTTGAGCAACACATTTGCCCTTCATCACCCTGTCCATTAATCTTGCTTAATTTAGTGTGTTTATACACAAGATCCGTCTTCTATTCCACGTGTCAGCCTGTCTTTATTATCAAACGCATGACGATAACCACTTCATCTACATGTTTTGCGATTACGATACACAATATAATAAAAAAACTCGTTATCTTACTAAGAGATTACAGGTTATCGCAACACTGATTATGATGTTTCATAAGTAATTAAGTCTGAAAGATTTCTTTCTGTTATCTTTTGGTAAAATGTTTATGATGAACTTCCTGGGCTCCGTAACTTTGTGGGTTTTTAAACTAAATTTTTATAGAGGTTTAGATGTTTTATTACTGTCGATGGTTTAGGTGTTAGAAAAGCTCGTGGCTAAGTCAAAGCCACGCGGATCGATTGATCATAAGGTTAAGCAACGCTTGGCGCGGTCGGTCCGTGGAAGGCACGATAAATTGGTGGGTCATTTGAACATCTTTGGCAGTTGCTACGGGTAGTCAGAAACCAGAAAGTCTGACCACCAGTCTTACCAATGGGTATCGGGTTGGCCGGGTAACTGGGTTGTGGCGGTCAGACAGGCAGTCGCTCCATGTAAAACACTGGTTCTCAGCTGCATCCGGTTAGACTGGAAGCCGACCCCAACATAGTTAGGACTTAGCCTTTTCCTAGATGAATGGTTTAGGTGTTATTTCCTTAAATCTATGATCTTTTGTCCGGAAGGTTTTCTTCAGTTGTGCTTGCTTACAATTGTTCTAATTTTCAAGCAACAGACAAATTGATACACTGACTTATTTACGAACTGCATCTGTTTTTCCTAAATCCACGTATTCTTGTTTGACAAGACTTTGCATAACACAAAAAGACTCTTAGACATACATAATCTCCTTTGTATTAATGTATGCTAATGCTGCGTTCAGAATTAATTTACATATGGGTTGGTAAATGTTCTTTGTTCAACAATTGACTTCTGAGCTCCCAACTGTGCTTAGAAAATGTCATTTAGATAAATATACGTTCTATATTTTAAACTGTGCTAGTATTGTATGATGTCCGCTCCCAATATGCTATCCATCTGTTGATTTACTTACTAGAGATAAGTATTTGATATTACTTGTATGGGGCTAATGTCAAAATTCTATCTCTAGTAAGCAAATCCAGAGATTACTGAGTTCCGCAGTTAGTCTATTCGCAAGAGAGTCGGAATAATGTGGGTCCAATAATAGTTCCCTGAGGTATACTAATATTGTGAGATTAATTACTATTACATGTTTCAAGACAATTACGAAGGATCATTAGATTAAGTAATGGGCCTTATTTCTGGCGAATATTTTAGGAACAATGTGAAGTATTTGTGGAATAATAAATTATTAACTATTTGGTGTGTGATTCAAATGCCTTTGACAAACAAGTTTGATTATTAGATGGTATAATATTAATTCGTAAAATGTCATCACTGATGAATCTAATTCATATTCTAATCAAACATTAATATTGAACGGTCCAGATTTTATCATGCATAAGAAAATCATTGTCTAAAATCATCACGAAAGTGAAAGCTGATTAATATTAACGAGAACTTAAATATTGTGTAAATCTTGGAACTCGCATAAAACATTGAATTTTGCTTCATTTTCTTTTTCAGTATGAGTGTTTTAATATTATTGATTTCAAACTCTAGTTAGTTAAGTTAAAACTGAGTCATAATGACGTGTTACAGTCACTCTACCACACTTTGTGGTAAGGTAAGTGCGAAAACTATTACGGCCGTTCCCAATAACCAATCTATCTATTGATTTGGCTACTAAGGATTGATTTTAGACATTGGCTCCTTACTGGTAATGTCAAATTTATATCTCTAGTAACCAAATCGACAGATAGATAGGTTATTGAATTCGACAGTTAGTTGGCTCCAACGTTGATATTTCCTTGTGAATGAGGCAATATTATAAATACATTACATCATTTAGTGAAGAATTATCTATGAATGGATTACTGTAATAAAGATCACGTACATCAATGTAATTCAGATACGGTCATAATGTTATCAACTGTGTTCCTAATATTAATAGCAATGCTTAATAGTTTCATCAGCTCCACGTTGCCCATAGTGCCCACAGACTGCGTCCCATTCCCATAATTTTGTGAATAGGTACAAAAAGAATAATATTTTGATATCTATCTCTATACCAATCGACTCCATCCAAAGGTTGTCTGTAAGAGATTGCTTTTTAGCCATAAGACCGCCTATTGTACTCACGCATATTTGTTTGTTTTCATCTTTCAATGTTTCCTATTGGTGTATAATTAAGAATATTCTATCTATCTATCTATTTTGCTCAACCTCACTTACACTATGAATATCGCCCGATTCCAAATAATCTTAGATATTAGACCAAAAACTCGTTAAAAATAAACAAACTACAAGTGATCTTATAAGGGTTCAATTTTTCTTACTTTTGAGTTACGGAGCCCTAAAATTAACTAACAAACAAATTATCAACCTTCGTTATAATAGTTGGTAGGTTAACTATGAATAAAATAATCGTACCATAATCACCTGTTACTGTAAATTAACCCAGAACAATTGACATAAATAAGGATAAAGATAACATAAACCACGTGGAAGGCTTGAACCCGGAACATTAAACTAAAGTAAAATAGTTAGTTTCACATTTGTATGCAAATTAATACAAGGATGAGCATTGCGTGTCGTCGTTAATTTACATTGTCACCTACAAATACGAAGTAGGTACATACTTTCGATTAGCATTGAGACGTTATAAATAAATTGTTTCAAATTTTATTCAACAATATAGCCTATGTCACTCGTGGATAATGTAGCTTTCGAATGGTGAAAGAATTTTTAAAATCGGTCCAGTAGTTTTTGAGCCTATTCATTACAACCACACAAATAAACAAAGTTTTCCTCTTTATAA
>NWSH02000525.1:1387817-1400572 GCA_002382865.2 Heliothis virescens | reverse complement strand
GACTTATTTACGAACTGCATCTGTTTTTCCTAAATCCACGTATTCTTGTTTGACAAGACTTTGCATAACACAAAAAGACTCTTAGACATACATAATCTCCTTTGTATTAATGTATGCTAATGCTGCGTTCAGAATTAATTTACATATGGGTTGGTAAATGTTCTTTGTTCAACAATTGACTTCTGAGCTCCCAACTGTGCTTAGAAAATGTCATTTAGATAAATATACGTTCTATATTTTAAACTGTGCTAGTATTGTATGATGTCCGCTCCCAATATGCTATCCATCTGTTGATTTACTTACTAGAGATAAGTATTTGATATTACTTGTATGGGGCTAATGTCAAAATTCTATCTCTAGTAAGCAAATCCAGAGATTACTGAGTTCCGCAGTTAGTCTATTCGCAAGAGAGTCGGAATAATGTGGGTCCAATAATAGTTCCCTGAGGTATACTAATATTGTGAGATTAATTACTATTACATGTTTCAAGACAATTACGAAGGATCATTAGATTAAGTAATGGGCCTTATTTCTGGCGAATATTTTAGGAACAATGTGAAGTATTTGTGGAATAATAAATTATTAACTATTTGGTGTGTGATTCAAATGCCTTTGACAAACAAGTTTGATTATTAGATGGTATAATATTAATTCGTAAAATGTCATCACTGATGAATCTAATTCATATTCTAATCAAACATTAATATTGAACGGTCCAGATTTTATCATGCATAAGAAAATCATTGTCTAAAATCATCACGAAAGTGAAAGCTGATTAATATTAACGAGAACTTAAATATTGTGTAAATCTTGGAACTCGCATAAAACATTGAATTTTGCTTCATTTTCTTTTTCAGTATGAGTGTTTTAATATTATTGATTTCAAACTCTAGTTAGTTAAGTTAAAACTGAGTCATAATGACGTGTTACAGTCACTCTACCACACTTTGTGGTAAGGTAAGTGCGAAAACTATTACGGCCGTTCCCAATAACCAATCTATCTATTGATTTGGCTACTAAGGATTGATTTTAGACATTGGCTCCTTACTGGTAATGTCAAATTTATATCTCTAGTAACCAAATCGACAGATAGATAGGTTATTGAATTCGACAGTTAGTTGGCTCCAACGTTGATATTTCCTTGTGAATGAGGCAATATTATAAATACATTACATCATTTAGTGAAGAATTATCTATGAATGGATTACTGTAATAAAGATCACGTACATCAATGTAATTCAGATACGGTCATAATGTTATCAACTGTGTTCCTAATATTAATAGCAATGCTTAATAGTTTCATCAGCTCCACGTTGCCCATAGTGCCCACAGACTGCGTCCCATTCCCATAATTTTGTGAATAGGTACAAAAAGAATAATATTTTGATATCTATCTCTATACCAATCGACTCCATCCAAAGGTTGTCTGTAAGAGATTGCTTTTTAGCCATAAGACCGCCTATTGTACTCACGCATATTTGTTTGTTTTCATCTTTCAATGTTTCCTATTGGTGTATAATTAAGAATATTCTATCTATCTATCTATTTTGCTCAACCTCACTTACACTATGAATATCGCCCGATTCCAAATAATCTTAGATATTAGACCAAAAACTCGTTAAAAATAAACAAACTACAAGTGATCTTATAAGGGTTCAATTTTTCTTACTTTTGAGTTACGGAGCCCTAAAATTAACTAACAAACAAATTATCAAGCTTCGTTATAATAGTTGGTAGGTTAACTATGAATAAAATAATCGTACCATAATCACCTGTTACTGTAAATTAACCCAGAACAATTGACATAAATAAGGATAAAGATAACATAAACCACGTGGAAGGCTTGAACCCGGAACATTAAACTAAAGTAAAATAGTTAGTTTCACATTTGTATGCAAATTAATACAAGGATGAGCATTGCGTGTCGTCGTTAATTTACATTGTCACCTACAAATACGAAGTAGGTACATACTTTCGATTAGCATTGAGACGTTATAAATAAATTGTTTCAAATTTTATTCTAAAATATAGCCTATGTCACTCGTGGATAATGTAGCTTTCGAATGGTGAAAGAATTTTTAAAATCGGTCCAGTAGTTTTTGTGCCTATTCATTACAACCAAACAAACAAACAAAGTTTTCCTCTTTTTAATATTAGTATAGATCGGTATTTGGTATTGTTACGCCTGCACTTAGTAACTGTATTTAGTAATATGCGCTTTGACTGATTGCTATCCGATTACCTGTTCTAAATGATAATCTACTCATGTTATGCCAATCAAAGCCTGCTTTACTAATTAATGTTATTTCTTCATTATTTCGTCTCTTAGTTATAATAGTCTACCGCATTGATTTTTGACGCTTTTTATGGAGCCGTATACTTACCATAAATTGAGTTAAAACTAATTAATTACTTATTGAGACTTTTGTAAAGGCAACTTTACATAGAACGCCTATATCATGTATGGATCCGACTGCTCTCTTTAATATTTATCATCTTGTGTAGCAATTCCTTTGATTTGTTATCATACACCCGTGTTTTTACAAAAATAAATTATCTTTTATCAGTCATTAAGAAAGTTATGGGGATTGGATAAAATTTCGTACTATAAGTACCTACATACCTACTTCGTATTTATCACCTAGGCGTAGTAATATCAATAATTTGAAGTTTTCCTTGAGAACCGCGCGAATAGTTAGCAACAGCTATCGAATTCGCTAATAAACGTTAATTAGCTAGAATCTATAAGCTAGTTTCGACACTTCTGTCAGAACCAACATCGAAATATTAGCACTCTTAATACAAACATGAAGTAAGCTTTAGTAATTATATGTTAGTAGCAACGCTGATATTTATTCCCTGAAAATAGATACCTAGGTACAGTTGTAGTGGTCGCCTATTGGTAAAGGCATGCAAAATATCATCAATGATATACAACAGTGAATGGCTTAGGAAAAACTATGCCAGTAGTATGCAACTGTCGGGCAGACTGAACATAACACCCGTCCGGTCGGAGGATCCTCCCTTTTCTGGGAGGTATGATGAGCTTTACTCTCTGCTCTCATAGGAGGTATGAGAGCAGAGAGTAAAGCTCATATACACAGATAACACAATGTTACAACCATTTGGTTAATAGATAGTTAACAATCACATCATTATAGCTGGTGCTAATGATGTTCTAATATTTATTTACTAATTTCTTACTAAATACTAATAAATAATAGGTAGGTCTGTGTCACAAAAAGCAAAAAATATTCCGAACTTCAAAAACAAAAAAAATTCTTCGATTGATCAAAGGGTCGGAAAAGGAAGTTACATTGTTCGCCGTGTTAGGTTGAATTCATAAACAATATTGTAAACATCATGTATGGAAGGAGTTGTGTTAGTGTCAGGTGAAAATGAAAATTGGCGGAAAAAATTAAAAACTTTTATCTGAAACTCAGGTTTTGAAATAAAAAATCCTATTATTAGTAGGTGAGTATGCACAGTATGTTCTACAGACTACACAATACCAAATCTTGGTTCAATTGATTAAAATACGTAGGTATCTTCCATTTGACATTTATGACACTATTGTTTATTGACCATTATAATCGAAACCTTCGTATGAACTTTATACCCATTTCAATACGGCCGAATTTAGAATAACGTAGTGCATTTTAAACTGGATATCGACTATTCACATAGCAACACCCAAAAGAGCCACGGCTATTTCGTGTTGGAATATTTTTATGAATTTATTTAAATATTCAATTGTTTTAACGGAAATTTCTATTTTGAGACGTTGACTTAGTGTGTGGGACTCACTTAATTTGCCAATACATATGTATAATGGCGTCTATTTGCAGATGTAAAAGGATTTTAAATTGAATTTACGACAAACCCGAAATGGATTTAAGAAAATACAGAAATTAGAAAGTTGCAAAATTAATATTTACCCTAATACGGGGTAATTACGTAAATGGCAACTCTTGTTATTTTCATCGAAAATATGATTAAGAAGTGCTAAGAATTGTAATTAGTTACTGAGCGTCTAAACTTCGAGATTGATGAGCTAAAGCATAATTTTTAATTAAAAAAATTACGGCGTTTACGTTATTTTAATATTTTGCGTTAAAATTGATTACCCGTATAATTCGAAGTAAACAAATACGTACATTTATCCTTCTAATAATAAATCCTGTTTGGGTGTCTAAGGAAACACTCGTAGGTAAATATTTACAAAACGAAAAGGTATGTTTTTATTTGTTTGGCATTAGTCTGTGAAAATTGAACTCCGTACAATATTTATACATATTAAAAATTGTGCTATGTAAATGTCATCCATTTCTTCAATCGCTTGGTGTTCAAAAACAACGTCTGTTTTGATGAACCAAATGAATGATAATTTGATTATCGCATTTGATTTTGGCAAGTTCGCTCGTAGCCGGCGTCTGCCAACCACAACATGATATTTCTACGATTTGTTTGAGTTTATTACTACATAAAGTTATTCGTTTTGGTAAGACTGACTTTGAAAAGGACTTTCTACAGTTTACAATTCGTCCTTGTTACACGTCTAGTCACTGTATTAATGACTAGCCGTTTTCCCGCGGTTTCACTCGCATCCCGTGGGAATTACTGCCCGTACCCGGATAAAATATAGCCTATGTCACTCGTGGATAATGTAGCTTTCGAATGGTGAAAGAATTTTTAAAATCGGTCCAGTAGTTTTTGAGCCTATTCATTACAACCAAACAAACAAACAAAGTTTTCCTCTTTATAATATTAGTATAGAAAAATCTGTTCTGAAGAATCATCTTTTAATGTGTGAGTGTCTTGAATTAAAATGATGAGTGTGCTTTGGTATTTAATAGAATATTTACCAGTGAGCGTGCACATCCTGCGACTGTTGATGTCCTGCATCACCTGCCGCATCAGGGCACCAAGCGCCTTAGCTTCGCCAGAAATTGACTGTTTCGACAGCCATTCAGTCTCCAACTCCATTGATAACTAGACAACAAGAATTAACTACATTTTATACATGTCGCCAAAACTTTTTGCGTGCCTAAAAGGGCTAACTCTTTTGCCAAGTTGGATGGCAATCATCAATTCTTCTAAGGGTGTTAAATTAATTTAATTATGAAAATTATTTCAAAGGATTCACAGGAAAGAAAAATACTTCCTCGAACTCCTCAAAAGTTCAGGACGAGTCGGTTTACTCTTTAAAAATTTGAATTTCTAAAACAGATCTTGTTTCTGTTGCTTACCAATTTATTCATGCTACGCCCCCATTTCTAACTTTCCTACATTATATGGTAAAGCGTGTTGCAATGGAGAATGGATGAATAATGGAAGTATCGATTCATAATGCCTCTAAAAGGATAAATAAGTGAATACTATATTCATTTGTTACGGGAAATCTGAAACGACTCAGTACTATCGTCACAGTATAAACTTTATACTGCGCTATCGAACTGTGAGCTCATTTAAGGAAACCGAACCTTACCTGCGAATGCATATTGCACATGCAATTGAATTTTGTTCTTTGAATAAATCAGTGTGCCTCGTGTAATTCCAGTATGTACTTACTTNCTGAAACGACTCACTACTATCGTCACAGTACAAACTTTATACTGCGATATCGAACTGTGAGCTCATTTAAGGAAATCAAACCTTACCTGCGAATGCATATTGCACATGCAATTGAATTTTGTTCTTTGAATAAATCAGTGTGCCACGTGTATTTCTAGTATGTACTTAAGTAGTTAGATAGATCATATCAATTGTCAAGAGAGGTCAATTAGTCTCTCGTAGGTAACTACTGGCGCCACGTCCATTGATACTTAAACAAAGCTGAAGTATGATATAATCTGACTTGCCAACTTTGAGTGACAGGAACTACTTAGCTATAGCCCTATCTTACGCTACTAAATCCTTGGTATATTAGCAAATAATGTAGGTGTTAATTCATCTATGGAAGGCCAAACATGTGAAGAGTATTGTTTGGTGGGATAGTCCATATCACATAATCATCTGCAGCGAAAAAGGATTCTTCAATGACTTTTACCAATCAGACCCAGTTTATCGGTAGGTATATGAAATCGTGGAAGGGCATCCAATGTTGAGGTTATTTACATATTACTAGATCATCTTACCAGGTATTCTGTAAGCTTCTTGACGAGCGGTTCGAGATGCACCGTCCTGGCCCAGGCGTCGCAAACGAAGCACAGGTTGAAGTAATAAGCGTTGCGAGCATACTTCTTGTTGTCTATTCGAACTGGGAAGCCCAGGATCTTCGAGCCGAGGAGGGTTCTGGAAAATAGTTTCAGTTTAATTTGCGAAAAATTATACAGGTTTATCTTTATCCACTGTGCATTTAGGGGTTTATTAAACAACTTCGACCGAGATCAGTAAACAACTTTGCAAGATCTTTTTGGCCTGATGAGAAAATAAGAAATCCCTGCCCCACTCTTGCCCGAAAACTGTTCGTAAAATGTATGCATAGGTTGCATCTCAATATTTGAATGAATAATCTATTATTGACTATTTAGTCCCGACTGCACTGCTGCTACCATGATTTAAAGTGCACCTAATCAAAATGTTGACTAGAACTATATTTTTTTCAATCCCAACGTCCGGTACATACAATAAATAGGCAAGAAGACTATGAAGTTGGAGCTGTGGTTAATCGGTAATTTCTTGGTTGCAGGTGCACGGTAGTCCGTGGAGCTGAACGGAACGGCATCCGCGCCGCGAAAGTTATCGGTTACTATCTATAAGACTTTTTTTAGTAGCTGTACGTGTGCGCAAGTTTTTAATTTTAGTAGTAGTAGTAGATTTACTTTGAACTACTAAGAATATAGTTAGGTGATCATTACAATTTTGAATTTCAGACGATCCGCTGTCTTAAAATTACAATTTGATTGGTATGTATGTACAGACGACAGCACATCAAGTTACCACAATGTGTCAAATTTCTGCAATCGATTTTCAACCTTATCACAATGAAGGTAGGTTAATGTTCGATTGGTAAAATTTGACAGATTCGAATACGTTGACCTGCTGTCGTCTGTACATACACAAATCATCATAATCGATGAGGTAGTCGAAACAAGGAAATGAATAAATTATGGTTATTAATTGTGAATAGTTAAAACGTCGGTATTCTGCGTGATTTTACTGTTCAATCACCTATAACTTCGAATTAAAGTAAGTACCAGCATTTTATTCATATAGAACTCAAATCGATTTTGTTCCTGCAATTAACAGATTATTGATTTGTCTAATTTTAACGATACTTGATTATTGCAACAATAAAGATTATTGATCGAAATGTATAAGTAATTAATTTATAATTATAAATACGGCTATTATTAATATGTTTTTCATCAATAACAATTTAGTAAATGGTATATTCTATGTATAAAAAAAACACTTAATACACCAGTATCCCTACGAGATGCAACAAATACTAAACATAAACCAGTCAAAACAAAGGTTTTCGTACATTTTTAAACAAACAAAAAAGTGAAATGGAAAGCTTGCAGCAGATTTGTATTACTTGTTTATAAAAAAATCAAATGTTTATGTCATAATTTAATAATTTTACGACTACCCGCAATCATACTTACACTGTTAGCGTGCATCTCTGAAGTTGTACTTTTGGTATGATATAATGACTGACAGTATCAAAAATATCTTTCGATATATAATTTTCTGGCACTTGGCATGTTATCTTAGGACCAGCAGTCGGATGGAATTCACACAAAAATATACAACGAATTGGCCCTTCCTGTCCACAACCTTCGTAATACTTCACTTTGCCATCCATTGTAAACAAATAAATTTCAACAACACATCACTCACATATTTCTATCTACACACGGTAAATTCACAAATAAACAACAACGACACTAAAACATTTAACAGAAATAGTAACACACTATCATTATTTTCATTAACGTAAATAAAACTGTTTTCCACGCACTAATTGATACACCCACTCCTTACGCGATTTTTAACAGACTGACGTAATTTTATTACGACAAGTATTATTCTGTTGATAATGAAATGAATGACGTTTCAGTCCAATGTCGCCAGTATAGGTGTTTCGAATTACCCCTGTTAGATACTGAACATTGGTAGTAAGTATTTTTCAATAAAACATACATTACGCAAGCTTATGAATTTCTCTGGCTTCAAATAATTAATTTCAGTAAATAAAAATAATTCAAAGTGCTCAAGAAGTTTTTCTAGAAATGCATATTTTTAACTTCTCTGTGGCAGATTTGTTTTGCCTGTCATCTGTCACTGCCTGTCACGAGTGTCATCATTGCGTTATTGTAAATATTTAGATTGTAAAAAAATAATTTCAAAATGGATAAACGATCTTGCAAGTTATTGATAGCAGCAACAGGTAGCGTAGCAGCGCTAAAAATCCCGATCCTAATAAAAACTCTATTAGATATCCCTGAGGACGAAATGACTTATGTGTTTGAGGTTATGTTTACATAGAGCAATTGGCTTTGTGAAGAAAATCAGGGAAAAAGTAAGTTAAAATGGTGGTTATATTATTGTAGGTGCACCTAATAGTGACGGAGCATGCGAAGCACTTCTTCAAGATGTCGGATTTGCCCGCGCACGTCAAGGTGTACGATGATAGCTTAGAATGGCAGGCCTGGAAGCAAAGAGGCGACCCTGTACTGCATATAGAGCTCGGCAAACTCGCTGACATCATGCTGATAGCCCCTCTAGACGCCAACACGCTCGCTAAAATGGCACAAGTAAGTGGAACATTTATTCTTGTCTTTACAAACGAGTTTAATTTTATAAAATCTAGTTTGCATTTTAATTCCTCTGATTTGTTCACTTTATTTTTGTAAAATGCTAACCTTGTAATAATAAGTAATCTCCTCTTTATATTTAACAACAAATGTCACTTTTTAGGGCATATGCGACAACCTTCTTACATGTACAACTCGTGCGTGGGACATGTACAAACCGCTAGTCTTCTGTCCAGCAATGAACACTAGAATGTGGGAGCACCCGATCACAGCGCAGCAGATCGACACCCTCAAACATTGGGGACATGTGGAAATACCACCGATCAGTAAGAAACTCATGTGCGGAGATACTGGTATCGGTGCCATGGCAGAAGTAGAAACTATTGTGGATAAGATCAAAAGCATTGCTGACTTAAAATTTAATGTCTCGTTTGACTAAATTCTAAAAGTTTAACGGCCAGTTTCACAGGTTCCAGATAAGTTCTAGATAGCTATTTGATGGATAATGCCACAGAAATATTTTTGATTTTCACTACTCTTCTATGGCGTCATCTATCAGATAGCTCTATCTAGAATGTTATCTGAAACAGGCCTTAAGAGGTTTTTGTGGTGGATTCTAGAATATTTGTTAATTATAACTATCATTGTTTTTGATGCTTTTAGGGCTTTGAGCCAGTGCTAGTTTGGGTAGACTTGGACTAAGAATACAAAGTAATGAAAAATACCCTTGTATATTTCATTATTTTAATTAGTGTCTCAACCTGTGTTATTTTTTTGTAATGACACATTTTTGGCTTGTTATTTAAAAATCATGCTCAGTTACTTTATTTTTTTATGTAAAAATATTTTTTAATTCAAACCCAATGTAGAAAGATTTATGTATTGGGACCACTATATGTTCCATAGACAGTGGCCTACAAGTATGTATTACATTAGTTCTATGTATTCATATTTTTGATTGATTTTTTTCTTATTACGAGAATATTATATCTTTTTACATAATTGGCAAAAATTTTAAACTGGCTACTGTTATTATTATAGACTATTTTGCTTTACTCTTTCTTTAACTGTAGAATTTTCTATACTCAAAAAAAACTAATTTAGTTTTTAAATTAAAGGACCAAAGAAAATTGATCAAATTAGTAAATACTATTTACATTCTAATTTACTTTGTTATCTTAATTAGGTATAAATATTGGCAATGGAGAAATATTTTAATGTTTTATTTAATTTTTAATCTTGCTTATGTATGCATGTGGTATAGAAATAGAAAACAAAAAATTAATAGTTATTTGTTTATATCGAACACCTCAATCCGACCCTAATCAATTTTTAGTTAGGTTGGACAGAGTCTTACATGATTTACACAAGAAATATAAATCTAGCACACGTATAGTCTTAACAGGTGACTTCAATATTAATACCTTAAAAAGTAGTAAAATCACTCAACAATTTCAAGACTTGGCAAATAGTCATAATATAAAAATTCATATAGAGGTAGCTACGCGGAAACTTTCTTGTATAGACCATATATTGAGCAATATATCTAATGCAATTCCAACCGTGTTACCCCTTCATCTCTCTGACCACGACACGGCACAAATGCTTAGCTTCCCTTTAAAACTTCAAACAGCAAAAATTGCAATATACTATACTTACAAAAGAGACTATAGTCTAGATAATATACGTAAATTTAGGGAATGCTTACAAAATCTGTCCTGGACAGATATTTACACGGAAAACGATGCAAACACAGCATTCAGCGTTTTTCATGAATTAATATGTTTATTTTACAATCTCTGTTTTCCAAAAATTAGGGTAAAGATAAATTTAAACAACAAAATAAAACAAACGTGGATAAGTAAGGGACTTAAACAAAGTTCTAAAACGAAGCGATTCCTACGATACCAATTTTACAAAAATAAAAATATGATGACCAAGAGTAGATATACTACATATTCAAAATTATTACAAAAATGTATCTACAAGGCTAAACAAAATGCTAACATAAAGTTTATGGATAACAATGACAATAAATGTAGAGCTGCATGGACAGTAGTAAAAAATGAAATACATAATACGGGCCCCAAAGACAACATTGAATGTATTAAAATTGATAATTCTATACTCAACAAACCAGTAGAAATAGCTTCTGCCTTCAACAATCATTTTACAAATTGTATTCCTACTCTAAATGCTCAATCTTGTAAAAATACTTACCGCAGTGATACCTTAACTGCTAACTCTATGTTCCTTACACCTATAAGCGAGAATGAAGTACACAAACACATTTTATCATTAAAAAATACCAATTCTGTAGGTTATGATGAACTCAATACCCGAATAATTAAGATATGTGTTAGTGAAATAAGCGGAGTACTGACGCATCTTATTAACCTCTCCTTTTCACAAGGAATCTTTCCGGATGCTTTGAAGATATCTGTTGTCAAACCAATTTTTAAAAAAGGTGAAAAAAGCGACCCCAGTAATTATCGCCCAATAACACTAATACCCATTATGTCGAAAATCTATGAAAAATGCATGTACCAGAGAATAGTCGACTACTGCGAAAAATATAATATTATAAAAGAACAGCAATTCGGGTTTCAGAAACACAAATCCACATCCCTTGCCATATTTTCACTTCTGAAAGCGGTATTGACTAATATTAACAACAAACAGCTAACGACAGGGCTATTCTTTGATCTGTCTAAGGCTTTTGACCTTGTTTCACACGAAATACTATTAAAAAAACTTGAGGCTATTGGTATTAGAGGTCTGCCACTACAATGGTTATCATCGTACTTAACTAGCAGGCGACAAAAAGTCACTATTACCAAACTTAATGAAAGTAGGGACATGACAGAATATTCGTCTGAATTTAGAAATATAGAACGGGGCGTCCCCCAGGGTAGCATATTGGGCCCCATCTTATTTCTACTCTATATAAATGACATAGTTAATGTAACTAATCATCAATGTTTCCTTTTTGCCGATGACATTTCTATAATTGTTGCTACCGACAAAAATCATAAATCAATTACAGATCATGAAGCGGACATAAATAATACAATAGATAATCTAATTAGCTGGCTGAATAATAATAGTCTATCAATTAATTTAAATAAATCAGTATACATACAATTTAATCAATCTTATAATAATACATATAATTTTAAAATGGACATACCAAAAATTACACAAGTGACAAAAACTAAATTTCTAGGAGTAGTAATTGACGAACATCTAGACTGGAAAGCGCAAGTAGATACTGTATGCAACAAAATAAATAAGTTTGTGTATGCTTTGAGACAAATAAAAAAAGTTACTAATATAAAAACAGCTGTAATGACATATCGCGCATATGTTGAGTCCTCACTACGTTATGGACTAATTATGTGGGGAAATAGTACTGACTTTAATAGAGCATTTGTTGCACAAAAGAAATGTCTAAGAGCCATATACGAGATTCCATCGGACGAATCATGTCAACCTATTTTTAAGGAACTTGGTTTGCTACCGTTACCGTCTTTATATATTTATGAAGCATGTATGTTTGTTCGAAAGCACATAGTATTATTTAAAACAGCAGAAGAACTATTTAAAAGTTCTCGAAGTCGACGTGTCCAATACAGGCTTGTGCTGGAAGAGTTATCTAGATCAGCTAAATTTCAAAAAAATTCATTGGCTATGTGTATACGATTATATAATAAGTTACCAAATATGTTCAAAGCATTAAATTATAAATTATTTAAACTTCAATTATATAAATGGCTCAATAATAATAATTTTTATAATATTAAGGACTTCCTAAAATGATTTATTATGTCATGTATTTTTATTTATGTCATGTATTTTTATCTTTACTATTTGTGAATGATTTTTGCACGCTTTAGTTTTTTAAGCAAAACATGATTGGACTATATATTTTTGATAATACCTTTTATACCATGTTTTAAGCAAATAAACATATCTTATCTTATCTTATCT
>NWSH02000525.1:1341373-1352596 GCA_002382865.2 Heliothis virescens | reverse complement strand
ACACAGGTCTGCATGTAAAAAACTGCATAGGGTTTTTATATATTTTCTTATAGATTTTCACGTGGCAAAACTGAAAAAAATACAAAAAAAAATCCATCACGTCATAATTTTTTTTTTTGCTATACTTAAGTTTTTGTTCATGGTTAGCGTTACTAATACGAAAGGCTAAATACATTTATTAGTGGTAAGGTTGAGCATGATGTTTTGACTTGTTATCTAGAGTACTAAGAATAAATATACTCGTAAACAACTTGCTTTTGAATTAGAACATGTTTCAACAAGCTTCATTCAGTACCTCGCTCTAAGTTGATTTAATACTATCAGTACACATTAAGCATTCGAACGTTACTGGCTATCTTATTATATTGTATTTTTCTGTCATTATTTCTGGGACATGGCTCACAGAAGTTGTATTATTTCTCTTATTATTATTATTATATTATTGTACTAGCTTCTGCCAGCGACTTCGTTCGCGGATCATGTCGCTTATACCAGCGACGGCGGGTCGTCATAATCAAAGATCTTTTCCCTCACTGCTCTGCTCCCATTGATTGTAGCGTGATGAAAAGTATACTATAACCTGCTCAGGAGTATGAATAATAATTGTACCAAGTTTGGTTAAAATCCGTCAAGTAGTTTTTGTTTCTATAACGGTTATATAGATAGACATACAGACAGACAGACAGATAGTCAAACAGACAGACAGACAGACGGACAGACACAGACAAAATTTCTACTGATTGCATTTTTGGCATCAGTGTCGATCCCTAATCACCCCCTGATAGTTATTTTGGAAATATATTTCATGTACAGAATTGACCTCTCTACAAATTTATTATAAGTAATAGATTATTTCTAAATTTTGTTTTGATTTTGCAAAATAACTATACGTGATGGGATATTCTGATAGTCATTTTTAGAATCTGTGACCTTTAAAATATATAATTCAGTAAAAATATCCCATGCAGCAAAAAAAAATATTTTTTTTGCAGACCTGTGTAATTTTCCATCGCGTAAAAAATTGCAATGCCTACTTATTGAGTCTAAGAAAAATATACAAGCCGGTGAATCCCCTGAATCCCCACAGCTAATCTTTTGCACCTAGCATTTGGGTTAAGAGATAATTTGCTAAAATGTTGAACATAAAATACATAAACATATATACAAGATCAGAAGCAACTAAGTATATCATATTCATTCGTGATGCAACTTTGCAATTACAAACTCCATTCACTTGATACAACTAATCTTACATTGGCAGCCCATACATAAATTCGAGCATGAATGAGTTATTCATCAACCGGCCATATGTTTATTGCATCACTCTGACTACTGACCGATTCCTATGAATCGATACTAGGAATCGGGACTCTCGTAAAAATCGTTCCTTTTATGAACTCGATATGATTTTATTATTATTGGATGGTCTGTGACACTATTTTCTGGGATTGGATTGTGTAAGAATGCACTTAAAATGTCATATTGGATAGGCAGGTTTTATGTGTATCCGTGACTGGAATAGCTACATGGCTAATACTTCTTAAAGGACTCAAAGACAAGAAAAATATATAACATCAATATCAGGAGCAAGAAAGTCGTCAATAATTCAATAACACTTAAAGAGTCAGGACCTCTTTCGGAATCAGATAGTGTTTATTTGGTTCGTCAGAAAGACCATGACTTAATTCCAATTGACCAGCACAAATGGCCATATCAATTACACCGTTGTGTAACAAGAAACAAACAAGTACATAAAAACAACGCTACAATAAATACAAGGTAAGCATTTGGCAATGCAAGCAACGTTATGTACATTTGTGATTCACATGTTCCGACCTTAGTAGGGAATTATAAAAGTACGCTATTTCGTCATTGAGAACATTTATGGCGTTTATATCGACCAATGAACCTCGTTATGGTTTGATTAGGTAAAAACGAAGTGCTATTACACAAATTGCCAATCGAACCTGAACTGATGATAGAGTTTTTACATGGCAAGATTGTCTTTTTGAAATATCTGTCCTTGCAACAAAGTAAGCACAATCAAACCAGCCCATTGGCATGACCGCAGCTCAGTAATATCCGAGAGCTATCAGAATAAGGAAGTCCACTGCAACCTATTTCGCAGTCCACAACACGACAGGGTTCTATCACGCGACGTTTGCCTGCAAGTTGGAACCTTATCTGCGTAACTGCGAAACGACATCCTGCTTAGACCAATCACTGGTTGAGACTGCAAACGTCCGCGTTTGTGATTTTGTAATGAAACTGGGCCGGTTCATGTGGTTTTGTACGCTGATTTGGTTTGTAGAGGTTAATTTTATATGGAGTCGTCCTCGCAACTGATGGGTTCTTGTGGTCTTTAAATGTTACACCACAAAACCTTTCTTATAGACCTTCCATATCAAGTCTATCCTTATCTACGAATTTTGATTAATCATTTAGTTCAGCATACATCAGAATTTTTAAATCATCANTGTAATGAAACTGGGCCGGTTCATGTGGTTTTGTACGCTGATTTGGTTTGTAGAGGTTAATTTTGTATGGAGTCGTCCTCGCAACTGATGCGTTCTTGTGGTCTTTAAATGATACGCCACGAAACATTTCTTATAGATCATCTAGGTATATCAAGTTTATCGTTATCTGCGAATTTTGATTAATCATTTAGTTCAGCATACATCAGAATTTTTAAATCATCATAAAGAATTCAGAAGGCATGCAAAAATTACTGCGGTGATCTGGATGCAATTTTCACCGCTTTTACTGTGGGAATCCAGAACGCAATTACGATCTACACTGGCTTGCATAGTAATCGTAACACCATTACCAGTAGCGTGACAAAATGATTACACTTGTGTCATATAGTTGCAAAATTATACACCGATGTAGGTACTATCTCATGATGAGCAACATTCGTCACGCTAAGCTATTGTTTACAATAAAATTGCTATTCGGAAAGCGAAAACATTGTGCAAGGGAGATCGAGGAAAACAGGAAATCATTTATCATTATGAAAAAGGAAAACGGGTGATACAAGAATGCAACATTCCGGTAACTGTGCTTCTAATGGAAAAAAAGTTATATGGACTATTAACAATAGCAAAAATAGAAGAATACAGCTAGGGGACCTCAATATCTTGTAAACGCACATCTCCTAATTTTCGTCTACATCTACGTCCGTGGACGGAAAGCTAGTTTAGAACGTACCAATCCAATCAGACTCAAGTATTCCCACTTCCAATCCCACAATATTCGTAAGTGGACCAAAAATAGCATGATCAATGACGTCATTAGCTCCAGAATATTGCGCGGGAAGGACAATACAACGGCTTTTAGGGAGATTGCTCTCGTTAATACGACTTTATTGTTACGTCGACTCTAAGAATAGCAGGGAAATGGCGGTGGGTTGCCTTCCTGACTTGCCTGTGAATTTGAGGGCTATTTATGAAAATAAATGGATGTAGTATCCTGTTGATCTGGGTTCAGAAGCCCCCATGTAATATAGTAAGGGGCACCAGGTTACCACCACACGAGATAGTCAACTGCCGGCAAGAAAATAAAACTTGAAGGTACCTGATACTACGGAAGCAGTAAACTTTAATTCAACATCGAGTCGAGTCTTAAATACGAAAACGAGAGAAAATACTGTCATTGACGTTTCACCCAAGAGTGAAGATGGATGTCGAAATGGATGTTTTTCTNACCGATGTAGGTACTATCTCATGATGAGCAACATTCGTCACGCTAAGCTATTGTTTACAATAAAATTGCTATTCGGAAAGCGAAAACATTGTGCAAGGGAGATCGATGAAAACAGGAAATCATTTATCATTATGAAAAAGGAAAACGGGTGATACAAGAATGCAACATTCCGGTAACTGTGCTTCTAATGAAAAAAAGTTATATGGACTATTAACAATAGAGGAAAGAGACATCAATATCTTGTAAACGCACATTTCCCAATTTTATACTGTCAACATCTACACCCATGGACAGAAAACTAGCTAAGAACGTACCAACTACCAATCCAATCAGACTCAAGTATTCCCACTTCCAATCCCACAATATTCGTAAGTGGACCAAAAATAGCATGATCAATNACCGATGTAGGTACTATCTCATGATGAGCAACATTCGTCACGCTAAGCTATTGTTTACAATAAAATTGCTATTCGGAAAGCGAAAACATTGTGCAAGGGAGATCGAGGAAAACAGGAAATCATTTATCATTATGAAAAAGGAAAACGGGTGATACAAGAATGCAACATTCCGGTAACTGTGCTTCTAATGGAAAAAAAGTTATATGGACTATTAACAATAGCAAAAATAGAAGAATACAGCTAGGGGACCTCAATATCTTGTAAACGCACATCTCCTAATTTTCGTCTACATCTACGTCCGTGGACGGAAAGCTAGTTTAGAACGTACCAATCCAATCAGACTCAAGTATTCCCACTTCCAATCCCACAATATTCGTAAGTGGACCAAAAATAGCATGATCAATGACGTCATTAGCTCCAGAATATTGCGCGGGAAGGACAATACAACGGCTTTTAGGGAGATTGCTCTCGTTAATACGACTTTATTGTTACGTCGACTCTAAGAATAGCAGGGAAATGGCGGTGGGTTGCCTTCTTGACTCGCCTGTGAATTTGAGGGCTATTTATGAAAATAAATGGATGTAGTATCCTGTTGATCTGGGTTCAGAAGCCCCCATGTAATATAGTAAGGGGCACCAGGTTACCACCACACGAGATAGTCAACTGCCGGCAAGAAAATAAAACTTGAAGGTACCTGATACTACGGAAGCAGTAAACTTTAATTCAACATCGAGTCGAGTCTTAAATACGAAAACGAGAGAAAATACTGTCATTGACGTTTCACCCAAGAGTGAAGATGGATGTCGAAATGGATGTTTTTCTATTACAGCACAACCGTTTCAAATTCGGAAAAACGAGAAAAAAGTTCAACCTACCGCCGGGACAATTTATTAGGGCCCGTCCGTTACAGACTTTCAATCTCGTTGAGTGTATTGCCCTTCGCTAGGCAGACGTATGGAAAGATATTGAGCTGATTGCTCTTTAAAAATAAAGGTTTTCTTTATATTGGTGCATTTTGGCTAGAAAAACTGTCATTGGCACTCTCAGACCCCATTAACACAGCTGGAGATACACAGGCA
The DNA here is from genome assembly GCA_002382865.2 of Heliothis virescens. Taxonomy (NCBI): domain Eukaryota; kingdom Metazoa; phylum Arthropoda; class Insecta; order Lepidoptera; family Noctuidae; genus Heliothis; species Heliothis virescens. Next base: position 1,347,417 of record NWSH02000525.1, on the reverse strand, counting down.
CTTCCTTGGCAAAATTGAGACTGCATTTAATGTTTGAGATGACGACGCAAACGACGTTGAAATTCATTCTATGTTTCTCACATCATCAACGATACAGAAAATTCTCTCACAATATTCACTTCATTTTATAGCCTTCATTATCCTCTGCTACTTAACATGGATCAGGCGTAAACTATAACAAGTCATAAACGACTCCCACTTAGGATTACTACAACTGAATCCTAATTATAGGCACTAAGATAGTAATTTCACATTTACGATGTAAACTGTGTTGCTAGCTGTTTTACGGCAGTCATCATTACTTGATACAATGATGTCAGCAATACGGGAATGAATCTTAATTCTAAGGTAGAGTAAACGTGGGAACTTCGATGACTTGAAAATTTTGGGACGTTTTGTGCATTTTTATTCTGGATTCCATCCACAGCAAATAAGACCAGTACAGAATAANCCCCCACTTAGGATTACTACAACTGAATCCTAATTATAGGCACTAAGATAGTAATTTCACATTTACGATGTAAACTGTGTTGCTAGCCGTTTTACGGCAGTCATCATTACTCGATACAATGATGTCAGCAATATGAGAATGAATCTTAATTCTAAGGTAGAGTAAACGTGGGAACTTCGATGACTTGAAAATTTTGGGACGTTTTGTGCATTTTTATTCTGGATTCCATCCACAGCAAATAAGACCAGTACAGAATAATAACCTAAGGTAATCCACACCAATGATGACGTAGAGACTATTGACCCGTAAATGTAAAGTTCTAACCCATTATTCGATTCCTGGTAACAATTATAAATTAAACAATACAAGTATGACCCATGACTTTTAACGCAAATAAAAGGTCAGAGGCCAACAATACTATTTATTGAACATATTACGCATATCAAAGACTGCGATGTGGCCGATTTGGGACATCGAATGCCAAGCATGCACCACAGTGCAATGACTGATGCTTCTATCTCGATTGTCGATCTTAATTATAAGGCAGAGGTATACAATAAATATTTAAAGTTTATGCTGATAGTATCTTAGTAGTTATCTCAGCAGAATTCTTATGCTAGCTCGTCAGGATAAGGGTAAATTTTGGTAAAAGTAGCAAAACTTACTATATATACTTAATATTACTCGTTTTGCAGGAAATTCATATTAGTGCATNTATCAAAGACTGCGATGTGGCTGATTTGGGACATCGAATGCCAAGCATGCACCACAGTGCAATGACTGATGCTTCTATCTCGACTGTCGATCTTAATAATAAAGCAAAGGTATACGTTACTACTTAAATATTTAAAGATTATGTTTATAGTAAAGTTATCACAGTCCTATTTTTATGCTAATTTGTCAGGATATGGGTAAGTTTTGGTAAAAGTAGCAAAAATTTAATATTACTCGTTTTGCAGGAAATGCATAGTGGTGCTAATGACCCAAGACTGAATCATATGGGAATTCGACATTATGCATATTTTGTGGTTAACCAGCGTCAGTATATCCTGATATTTATTACACATCCAAAAAGGTTCGTGAAAAAAAACTATCAACCGGCCAGTAACAAAGAGAGGCAGGAAACAAAACGAAAAGGTCGCGGGCTGGGTGCCACATGTGGTGACGTCATCCAATGGCCGCCATGCCAGTCAGCTGGCGAGTGCAGCGTTTGATGTTCCGATGCGCTAACTTAGCTGAGCTCATCGCTTAACCAGATATGCGGGTTCAGATTATAATCTTTAAGATTTGTAGCCATGCATGATTGTAAAGAAACTGAAAGGATTAGCGGTTAACTAGATAATTTAGGCGGTTGAATGTTGAGAATATTGTGCACAGTTTATTTCTAGAGATGGAAAAACAAAATTTAAGTTTTCTAGACCTCCATATAATCTGTGTGAAGAATGTATTATTGCACAAGGAATCCAGCATTGAAGCACGTTTTTCTGAGGAACACTTTAATTTATCAATCTTACAAATCGTTGTATTGGTGGGCAATGGGGTTATCCCACAGAACTTAGTTCTGCGGTCTGCCATTGCCCTTCAAGGCGACGAAATATTTCTTTATGTGGATGCAACATTTCTCGAATGTCCCCGTGACCAAAAATCTTATACTATGCATAAGAATATGTCTATTGACATTTCCCTAACATACTAAGAAATGTCGTTGGTCGCTACCAGAATTTTTATGGGATTTTTTCAATGAAGTCCCCACCTGACATTTGGTCGCTCGGCGAAAATGTTCATTTTCCCATAAAAAATACGATAATGTTATGGCAACGAAATAGGTTAATGGTGATCGCTGAAGCCTGTTATCCTTTATGGTGAACATGGGTTTATTAATTCGATAAGCTTTCATGAAATGACTCCAACTTAGTAAATGACTTTGTCTTCACGTCTAGAAGTTTCATTAAATTTTTCAGTTCATAGATCGAACAAACACCAACAAAATATATGAATAACCAAGCACTTTTGGACCCCTAAATCATTATGCACATTACTGTAGCATCAATGTTCATTATAAGCAATACACCAAATACACAGCTCTACCATAGCTCAACCTACAATGCAACTAAAGGTTAATTTCTATTAATTAGAACTAGACTGCCATGTCCGTGTAAGTTGGCGAGTTCAAAGTTTTTCAATTAAACTTGTACACACTGTGACATCGGGACATGTCTCCCCTAGACTCTTTCCAACAAAAGCAGGAGAGCATAGCGTAGTCTGAGATACAATAAGGAAAGCTATAGTTGAACGACGAGGTAAGAATCTGCATATCGATGAAAACTATCCCGTACAAGCTAGCTGATCTTCTGAGTACATCTTCAGTGATGAGCCGGTTAGAGTTTTTATAAACCTTTTTACCACTGATATGCTCTATGTGGATCTGTCATCAGATTTCTTTCATCTGCCTTATTAATGGGCTTGTTTAACAGATTTCGTACGCTCCAAAACCTGATACTATTAAAGATTTTATAGGTAATCAATTTCAGATATACGATTTATGTATAATGAAATGTAAATGAACATACTTATCCATTGAATAAGAGCATATAGATTACATAGTCCAAGAAATATAGAAAGATCCACATCANAGAAGTTTCATTAAATTTTTCAGTTCATAGATCGAACAAACACCAACAAAATATATGAATAACCTAGCACTTTTGGACCCCTAAATCATCATGCACATTTCTGTAGCATCAATGTTCATTGTAAGCAATGCACCAAATACACAGCTCTACCATAGCTCAACCTACAGTGCAACTAAAGGTTAATTTCTATTAATTAGAACTAGACTGCCATGTCCGTGTAAGTTGGCGAGTTCAAAGTTTTTCAATTAAACTTGAACACACTGTGACATCGGGACGAGTCTCCCCTAGACTCTTTCCAACAAAAGCAGGAAAGCATAGCATAGTCTGAGATACAAACTATAAGGAAAGCTAAAGTAGTTGCAGAACGTGATAAGACATTCGCTTATCGATGGAAACTATCAGGTACAAGCTGATCTTCTTCTGAGCACATCTTCACTGATGTGCCATTTAAGAGTTTTTACGGGCCACTGATATGCTATGTGTAAATCTGTCACCAGATTTTTGTCATGTAACATGTATTATGTGTTTGTCTAAAAATCTGGTACCTTGACTATAAAATCTTTTATAGGTAATCAATTTCAGATATACTATTTATGTATAATGAGATGTAAATGAACATACTTACTCGTCGAATAAGAGCATATTGATTACGTAGTCAAAGTAATATAGAAAGATATCCACATCAGATAGTAAGGCAATACATCGGATCTCGATACCACATGGTGGTCTCAGAACCGTGCGTAGATCGTCGATGCGTTTTTTGTTAATGACCGGGGTCATTGACCCGGCCACAGTTCACTCGACCGCTATCTGAGACTTAGCGGAGTGACGTCACCTATCCTAATGTCTAGGATGATAGGGAGTAATAGCAATAATTGTCATTCATTATTGTGCTTTAATTGGAGTAATGAGAGGAGAGTTGTATTTTATTGGTAGTATGTAATATTTTGTTTTGCATTAAGGATTGGTTGTAATTAAGAAAGCAATAAAGGATCACTTCATGACGTTTCCATCTCATTATCAAATCAAATTGATTAAAAAAGGGACGTACAAGACCGATTTGAGGGGGTTGCAGTAATTTCAATTTAGGCAATACATCTGCACCACTGCTCGCATAGCCATACCATGCGACCAGTGATCCAGATGTATTGCCTTTTGCCACAAAAATAATTACCATCAACCAAAAAACAAATGCAAATACTCCATTCATAACCAGCAGTAAATCGTAAGCGTTGACAATCGCTAGAATCTTCACCACTGGTTGAAATGCGCAAGTGAACAGGACTCACGCGATGTGTCGTGAGTTCGTGACAGGATTACGCCCTTCAATCTGCTAAAACATCGACCTTTTATGGTCTAGCAGTTCTTTTTACTCGCCTTTGGTTTAGGAATTAATTTTGATCGTGTTTTTCACTGTTTTTTTTACGATTAACTGTATTTTATCAGCCTAGAAGTATATATGTACTTGCCTAAATATTTTTGCATTTAATTGACTTTGGAAGTCATTATTTTTATCTTNTTACGATTAACTGTATTTTATCAGCCTAGAAGTATATATGTACTTGCCTAAATATTTTTGCATTCAATTGACTTTGGAAGTCATTATTTTTATCTTTATTGCATTTCCTTGCACCTTTATTTCATTCGTCATAAATTATTGAGTAGGTATTTTAATGCATTTATAACTTCAGACTTACAACGTCATGACTACACGAACTTAAAAAAACCCAATGACAGTGCAATTACTTATAAGTAGCATTAAAAACCCTAATGACACAATGTGGACTTTGCTCCCAATACTAATAATGAATCGTAAATTTGGGATATGTTAAGAATTTCCTTAACAGATGATGAGGGCAAAAAATATCGATGACATTAAATCATAATATGAACTGTCAAGACAACAAAATTTTACTTCAAACCTTTGGATCTACGAAACGAACTGCGACCTACGAAATGTCGAAACTACAAATTATCATGCCAAACAGAAAACCAGTGGTGCAAGGCTTTATTTACCAAAAACGAACCCATCGAAGGGCTTACATCACAACCAAGGTTTCTTTCGTAACATTTTTACTACGATCCGTTGATTCTAACTGGCGTAGTATTTCGTGGACACTCGTAATTTCACGGTGGATGACCACAATGCCTATACACACGTAACATTTGTGCTGTATACTTCTGTTTACTAGACCGATCCATTGTGTTCATACAACAATGAAGGTGAAATGTGGGGTAGTCATTTCCTTAAGTAGGTAAAAGATGAGTCAGGCGAAACAGAAAACATGTGTGTTTGTAGATAATGCTCGGTTGACACTTCCGAGTGGATAATTGTCTACGGCTCAAAGAACTGATATTTTCTTAGAAAATGATGATACAGCTAAACAATGTCGTATTGATCATTGTTTTAGATTTCAAAGAGATGATATAGGCACTGCGCCGGATAAGAACCTAAACAATTCATTTTTCCTTGAAGAAGATGTGTACTCTCGATTTTCTTTAACCTCAAACTGCTAAGACAATGAGTTATCTGGTAATAAAAATTATAATTAATAACATTACACATAATAACAACACTACGGTACGTGAGTCGACCTTCAGGCGGGTCTAGGCCGTGACGGCGCCCGCGCACCTCAGTGTAACTGTCCACACTCGGTGCACTGTGGGAATTTTATCTAGGTAATTAATTACATGCAGTAACTATGTGCTGTCGAGCGTGGAGCGCTTGCTATTTTGTCTTATGATCCTTCCTGTTGGTGGCGAAAGCTTCAAGTATTATTCAGGGCTTCAATCATCATCATCCCTTTTTTTCACGGAAGAATATTTTTTGACACTTTAGTCTAAGAGCTACTTCCAATCTTGCTGCTCAAGATCGAAGGGACTGGAAAAGCCTTCTACGAGCCTTACGCCCCGGAAAAGGGTTAACAAAACACTCCAAACATAGCAGGATTTTAACAAAA
>NWSH02000525.1:1318848-1329836 GCA_002382865.2 Heliothis virescens | reverse complement strand
AGTAAATATGACTTCCCCACGAGTTCACACGCTATATTTACAATACATTACCGATGTTTTAAAATAATAGTAAGTTTACTTTTATGTTTTTACGTGCGTATAACACAAAAAATCCGTTNTTATGAAATAATTTATTTGCAACATTATACTAATGTGGTATTTTTCGAAGGGCCCCGTGAAATTAACTAAATTCCGATACATATTTACAGTAAATATGACTTCCCCACGAGTTCACACGCTATATTTACAATACATTACCGATGTTTTAAAATAATAGTAAGTTTACTTTTATGTTTTTACGTGCGTATAACACAAAAAATCCGTCAAAGCAACAACGAAAATAACCTGTACTAAAATAAAGATTGCTCTTATAAAATACTTACGTCAGATACTAACAAGAGTGTTTGCACTTGTAATTGTGTAGTCTCATATCATATAAGTGCTATTGAGCTTCGTCAAGTATATTAAAAGATAGTTATAAGACTAATTGTTCTTATAACTGCGCCCAAATTCGACCTTATAGCATGCTACAAGATTCATATAAGTGAAAATAAATTACTCTGAAAGAACGCTTTAAGTACTGATTTTGCTTGTTGGGTAGAGGACTTTTTTTCGTCGGTTTGTTCCCTAAAAACTCCGGAACTAATTAACCGATTAAAAAAATCTTTAATTGTTTGCTGGAAAGCTGCACGGTTTCACCAGCATCCCGTGAGAACTACTTTTCGTAACCGGATAAAAAATACCTGGCCTATAGTCATCTTCATCTGCCTAGCCATTTCCCTACTACTTTGGTCAGCTTCCAGTTTAACCGGATACACCTGAGAATCAATGTTTTACATGGAGCGACTGCGTGTCTGACCTCCAAGAGCCCGTTACCTGGGCAACCTGGCACCCCTTGGTACCTGGCCTATAGTATAGCAGTTTTATAATATCAGCACCTATATCTATTTCTATAGAAGACTCACCGCTCTCTCGAAGCAGTCTGTCGTTTCGTCCTCTGCACTAGAGACTCGTTCACGTACTCGTATTTAATTCACTGAAACAACGAGAAAGTTTTTAATTCGTTTTATAATAAATATTTCAAGTTTCATAGGGCAGGAATAAAGACCATACTTTAATGATCTTAAAAGGCAGTCAAAAAATTATAAGAACTTTGGTATACTAGTACCAACAGTATTCGGTTAAAGAGTGCGGTAAATACCATGTTGATAGATCTAAAGAGAGTCCACAAGTAAATTCAATTAATTTTCTCATAATATGCTTCTTGTAAAATGAATAATATTCTAAGAAGATTTCCGTTAAAAATAACAAAATACCGACCACAGACAGTACGTGATTGATTTTATTAGATCCATTCTGTAGAAATAACTTGCTAATATAAAATGTAAGTGGCACTGAAATGGTCACGCCTCAAGAACATTTGTAAATTTTAAATGCTTTAGAAATAAGATTGTGATTTAATAGTTTGGACAAAAACCTGAAAGATTACTTCAGTTTTGATTTACAGCAGGTACTGTTGTGTTAAAAATACAATGACCTGAAAACATATTTTTCTGTTCATTAACCACGATAGTAGGGTACATTCCCATGGATAAGATGACTGTCAAAAACAATACATAATGGAGTAGCAATACTACTTCACCTTGCATTATTCATTTTGAAAAAGAGATAGGTACGCACTTATTTTACAAAATACAGACGCCTTATATGTTGATCATAGTATGTCTATTTACAATTTTTTTGTTTACTGTACTGTATCGTATTGAGACTAAACTTGCTGTATCGATTTAAAAAATAACGCGCCAAAGAATTAAATATTCAAGATATGACACTCAAAGGAAGTGACATCAGTTTCCCGCTGTGCACGAAATGATCATTGTAATTGAAATAGAAGTGACGAAAAATTACAATTTACTGACTTTTTACACAAAATAAGGTAACAATTTGTCGTTGTTTTAGTCTGTTTTGCATATTCATAGTAGATAATAGTGAAGATGACGTGGTTTACACAGCTTGTCGAGGAATATTTTAGAATGACACAGACACCTAGTGTGTGCAAGAAATGCTAATTGCGTGATGGATAGGTTTGGTTATCGTGCACACTTTGTACGGACGACAGCAGGTCAACGTATACGAAACTGTCAAATTTTACCAATCGAATATTAACCTTCCGCTATTGTGATAAGGTTGAAAATCTATTGCGGGAATTTGACAGATTGTGGTAACTTGATGTGCTGTCGACTGTACATGTAAATAAATTGAACCAAGTAATGATTCATCAATCGCTTTGAAAGGAGATCTTCATTTTGAAGAATACGGAAGCAGGTTGTTTAAATAAAGTTTACTACTACACCTATTTGCAACCTGAAAATGTTCCTATAACAACAATACTTGTATGAAATTTCTATTTGCCGTCATCTCACAAGTAACATTCTTCCTAGCCATATCGACTGCAATAGCAGATTTTAAGCAATTGCTAAAACACTAACAACAGCCTGTATATTCACAATTGAAGATGCTAATGACCAGTCGTCTTTGACTGTTGTACCTACGTAATTGAACAGATTTTCCTTAACATAAGATGATGCAGTTTGCGCCAAACAGTCTGACATCATCGCCTCACACTTATTAAAGGTCCGTTTATTGCCATTCGACGTGGTTATATTGGTAGTAATGTAGCTTCGTGATCGTGTGGCTTGGAGGAATACTACGGACGGAAGGGTTTGTCTTCTGACAGAAGGGTTCTGTCATTGAAGCAAGTATGTAATGTGTATTTTTCTAGCCAACATCTATTGTAACATTATGGAATGCAATAAATAAAGATATGAATATACATTTAAAAGCCGGCAAGAATTTCCATGAATATTTTCATGGAAATTTTTGACGGCTCTCCTCCATGAGACCAACTTTTTGGAACCGTGCAACTAGCGTCTGAAGTGCAAATCATAAGATTTCATAAGACTTTGCAGGCTGCAGTCTATTTGAAAAAAAAACTTTGACTTTTTAGTGCATTTCTTGGGTAACGACAGCGTCTTTCGGCAAAAAGTTGTTTTTAACAAAGATGCACATTACACACGACCTCCAATCAACATTCAATATAACAAAGTAATAACTGTCCACAGAATAATGTCTCANTCTAAAAACGTTTAACTTTGTAGTGCATTCTTTGGTAACAGTGTCTTTCGGCAAAAAGTTGTTTTTAACAAAGATGCACATTACACACGACCTCCAGTCAACATTCTGACTAAGTAACAACTGTCCAAAAAATAATGTCTCCATTAATTTCACCGACAAAGCTTTTTGTGAATCTGACTCTAATTTAAAGACTGCGATTAATTACGAATGTAAAAAAAAACTGCAGAGAATGTAGGCGGAGCCAGGTGACATCATCATGTTTACTCGTGAACGACGCACACATGCTTCTGAGATGACAACCAAAAGATCTTAAGTACAAGCACAAGTGCAAAGGAATTTCGACTGTATTGTAAAGACGTAAGGTAGGAAGTTCCTTGTCGTTGGTTGAGGAGTTAGGTGAAGATGTCCAGACATCTGTGCAGACATTACGAAGTCTGCAGAGTTCTGGGTCAGTGGGCACGAGCTGCTTTTGTTTTGTCGCGGTATCGATTCATTGATCGCTGGATTTAATCGACTTTGAATACAATGAGCGCATTTGTTTGCTGTCCTTGAGTTCTACAAAATGTTTTTAATTAAATTGTATAACAGATTACAAAAAAGAAATACCCGTATTTGTGCCTAGGCCGCAACACTCAAATATCTACAACTTTGCTAAGACATTTCTACTGATCGTAATTCCCAAAATAATCATTTTCATGAAAAATCAATACTGAAAAGAAAAAAAAAAAAATACTGAAAAGTGGATGGAAAATTTTGTTATTTCCTGGCCAAAAATAGTTAGAGGAATAAAATAAGTGGCAATTATTATACATATAGATGGACATAAGTAGTAGGATATTGATTGCACCAAATAGACACAGCGAGCAAAGGATAATATTTTGTTTTACTTCGGAAGTTTATAACAGCAGTTTTGACAAAGACTAATTTATAAAACAAAGTCGTTGATATAGTAAACTAACTAGTACTACTAACCTACACCTATTATTCTATTGTTCAGAAAATATTCGTCATGACATAGACGTACCTACTTACATACAATCCAAAAATCCTCATAGGCCCAAATGCATTTTTTTCGAATTTAAAAACACATTTTTTTATCGATAGGAAATCATCAGCATGGGTCCCGCTGTGGGTGACAGCGGGAAGGGTGTGAGACTTTTACTGACTAAAACCCATCGTGTTCTTTCAGGAGCCCTTTGTGTGCCAGGGCCGCGGTAGGTATCTCTTTCGAACAACCCATTTAAAAACACATCAAATGGTCTTATTTTTCTACTGGCTAAAACCCACCGTGTTCCTTCTTGAGGTCTTTCTTTGTGTACTTAGGCCACGGTAACTCTTTCTCTCTAGGCTAGGCTCTAGTGGGCCCCGCTCGGGTTTGCTGACTCTCTTGAAACTCTCACACGGACATCAAATGGTCTAGAGTGACCTTTGTGGATCCTATGCACATATTTATTGAAGAATGAAGTAATAATTTTCAAAAAAAAATTGTCTGACATTTACAATTGTTGGGTGCGATTGAGCGTCATACACGATTGTGCAGTTATTCCGAAAAGTTTTAGCACTTTACGCAACACGGCTGGCATCTTGACCTCAATTTTTGAGATCGAAAAGGATTGAACAGCTTCCTTTGGCAAACTTCATGAAAACTGAAAATAATCTTCAAAATGAAAATTGCAGAAATTAAATTTGTCTACTGTTAATTAGAATAGTAAAAAAAAATATTTTTCCTAGAATACAAAAAAGCGTAAGTGGGAAAATTAGGCCTTTGGAGAATTGAAAAAGAGAACTGACTTTCAAAATAAACAATTTAGCAATTTTTCTTCTCCTTCTTAAAACTAGATAAAGTTACGAAGGTTTAACAACCTAGCATGCCATATCTATAACTTTGTTTATAGGTAAGTTTATCCCATAATAAGTAACTTAGCGTTAATAACGCGTGAATGTGTGAAAATAATAAACGACTAAGACATAGCCGAGCATTGTTTACAATACGCATGAGTCACTAGTCTGACGGAAACCGGTCCTAGTAGGTATTATTTAATGTCCATTACTCAGGTATGTAAGTATAGTTATGTGTTATTATAATGATGGAAAGAATTCGAAGCGTTCTTGTAACTTACCACTTGTTTTTGCTCTGTTTGTATTTTTTGTTTCAGCGTTAATTATGATTTGTTTCCGATATTGAGATGAGGTTGGCAAACAAAAATTAAAACATATGAAAATATCCAAACACCTAGTTGACACTTCCCGTGACCCAAGGGCTGGCTTTCATTTCGCACAGCGGTTAGGCATTGCCATTCAACGTGGCAATGCTGCCAGCCTTTTGAGTATGTACATTACCTGGTGACAGCGATGAGGACCAATTTTTTGATGCTCTGTATTAGATTTAAGCTGTATATATATGAATAATTTTAGTTAAAGTAAGAAATGTAAATATGTACAATGATTGAATAATAAAAGTTACTTCATGTTCAAACTTATGAAAATTGCTGAAAATTACCAAATTCTTAAAGCCATTTTGAAACGTTTAGAAGGGTCATCGGAAAATTCGAAATAGGGGTCTCCGATAAGGACAAGTAAATCTCAATATTCTCAATGAACGTTTGACCAATACAGGTTCAATAACAAAGCATTATTCTCAATCGGCATACTTGCATATTTTTTTTATTTTTATTTACGTATATTTACAACATTCTAATAAAAAAAGCTTAAACTAAAAACTAAAAGGCGTCAAAGAATTCCTCCCCGTCGCTGTCGACCGGGAGCGTGCCCAATAGGCTGGCAGCATTGCCACGCTGGATGGCAATGCTTATTCTTTGTCCAAGATAATAGCCAGCCTTTTGGTTATGCGAAGTGTCAACCAGCCGTAAAAATAAATAACATAACAAACTTCTGTAGATCGCGTACCTACCACACCGTGGGAGTCAGAAGTGCAACCTACACCACTTGCAATTTAAACTTGATACTGTTATTTATGGCCATGAAAGATATACTGCATACAGCACTTTTAACAAGATTAATAAACCTAGCGTAGACTACGCCCACAAAGCAGATAAAGTGCTTTAATCCTACATTGCGGAGGGCTGAACTATATTTCGCACAAATAGATTTTCAAAATGTAGAAACCTAATATATCTCACTAGCTTCTGCCAGCGGTAGTTCCCGCGTCCCGTGGGAACTACTGAACGCACCCAGATAAAAAGTAGCCTGTAGCCTTCCTCGATAAATGGGCTATCTAACACTGAAAGAATTTTTCAAATCGGACCAGTAGTTCCTGAGATAAGCGCGTTCGAACAAACGAAGTCTTCAGCTTTATAATATTAGTATAGATTCACAAGCATTTAACTCTACCATGGCTGTATTCATCTAAGCTAATGTATTCTTCTAATTTAAGTTGTAGTAAGATAAGGTTGATCTAGTAATTAAAGATGGTTAAGTAGTCCCTAACATTTTGGCTCTGAAATCAAAACCAAGGTGTGTACTATAGTATTTCCACTACGCGTCTTATATATAACAATACTACATTGCATAAATAGTATCATACTACGTAATAATTAAGCAAAGAAAGACAATACTTCGCCCTAAACGACAATAAATTGATCTTTAGCGTTTAAAATCGCACCAACACTGAGAGCTGCAGACAAAACCTCCAAAGCAACTGGTGCTTAAAATCCCACCAAAGCCGAAGACATAATCTCCAAAGCCAATCCTGTAGGACGCGTATAACCACGTCTATTTATAAAGGCACTAAACTAATAAGTTACTCAGCGATGTGTCAGTTAGAAGCCGTATGAGTCATGCCACCTCGCCACCTCGCCGCGGACGATCGCAAAAACCTCTCGCACAGAATCTGTTAGTAGCAAAAACTATCAATCGCGGAGTTTCTTATGGTTGATGGACTTGGTACATGAGAGTTTTTACTGCCAACCAATGACGTAGTTTGAGTAATACTTGGTAATAACGTTACTGATGTAACTTTGATTTAGAGATTTGTAGATGAGATTTGATTTGCTTGTGTACGTTTTTCTGGAGAGACTGTGTATATAGTTATGGAAATATTGCGTCAAAGACATTAAACACCTATCATCTCTTAAATCTCTTTGTTGGGTCAATGAGTTTTAGGGCCTGTTTTAAAAGTTCCAGATAACGTTCTAGATTTGACAGATAATGCCATAAAAAAGTAGTCAAAATTAAAGTCTTTTCTATGGCACAGTTATCTGTCAGATACTTAGCTATCTAGAACCACTACAGCTGGCCCTAAGATTCCTGTTGCAGTATTTCATTAATCATTATAATCGTCTTTGTTATCTTGGTACATGATGCAGCTTCTAATTGTCCAAGCACGCTAGTTTGCTTAGCGATAACAATTGATAGCACATGACGTCATTCGCGAAATATTTGTACATACTTGTGAGGTTGATGGAAGTGCAGACAACACAATAAGGCACTATCTTGCCATTTTAGGAATCTTCTTCAAATTAGGATCGTCTGACTGCGGTACCTAAATGTCCTACGGCCGTTCCCAATAACCTATCTATCTCTGGATTTGCATTAGAGGTAGAATTTTGACATTAGCCCCATACAAGTAATGTCAAATTCCTATAATATCTAGTAAGCAAATCCAAAGATAGAATATTGAATTCCGCAGTTAGTCAACCACGTATCAGTAAAGTCCAGTCAAATACGAAAAAGACGAATCTACTTTCTGCTGCAGGTAAATGAATTCAATATGTTGTAGACTGAGATTACATTTGGATTCCACAAAGAAAATTTCAATATCAAATTACACATTCCCTTCGATAACAAAGCCACATACGTCAGCATTGCTTCTCCCCTTACGTAAGTGACAACTTACTTCGCAGAAATACCCTGCAGCATTTACATTGGCACATTCACCAGGTTCTTCAAGTATACCTACTAGAAATCCATCATATCTGGCGAGCCCTCAAACACGTACACATTCCACTCTCTAACTTGGTATAAGTATGGACAAATAGGCAGGTGTTTGTCAATGCCGTCGCCTACATAGCTGCCTACGCTGCGTTTGCGCATATCAACTGCAGCTTACTTGTGCCACTGTGTATCTTATTATGTGAGGCAAGCTGTGGCTCTATTGATATAAATGAGATGACTGTGACGGTAACGGTATTGAAGGCAGGTCAAGAAAATGATAATAGATTTGTGTCAAAATATGCTATGGGCTAGAGGGTTAAGCTGGGCTAAGGGGGGGAGGTAAAATGGTGAGATTATATTACTCTACTCTTTCATCCAAATCTGTCAACACAAGACTTGTACAGACAACAGCACATCAAGTTACCACAATCTGTCAAATTTCTGCAATAGATTTTTAACCTTATCACAATGGAGGTAGGTTAATGTTTGATTGGTAAAATTTGACATATTCGTATACGTTGAACTGCTGCTGTCTGTACTTCAATAAATTCTTAAATATGACTACATCCTAGCAATTATGACCATCGTTCTTAGCAGGTCCTTCTATCTTATCTGACTGGGTGTCTCTTTCACCTTTCTTTTCTGTCTCATCTCAAAAAGGTAGGTAGACCTCAGTGTAATTCTGATCTTTTATTTAAATGGAACTACTACATGACTGCTGACTTTGTAACGCTTCTTCATCATTATATTGAGTGCATAAAACATGGCGGCTCTAACAGAAGACTTGCTAATTGCTCGTCTAGGCAAGCGGTTCACGGCTATAGAAATAAAATCACGCATGCGCGTTACACTCCATTTACATCTCGTGCAAATTTTGTAGTGCACGGAGAATATGTTCCAAATTAGAAGTTTGGAAGAACGGTTTCTGCGCTGGTTGCTAAGCTGACGATGCCATAAGAGGCTGATGGTGATATGTGACTATATTGATGATTTTCTTTCACGGTTTATTTAGATCTCTTTAGAATTTTCTCAAAATTGATACAGTAATATTTAAGGGGCTGAAAACCAAAAAAAAAAACATTTTTTTCTTCACGTATTGTGAGCCATTGGTACATGCTACAGGCTCGAAAGTTTATACTGCGGGTAGTCAAGGATATGATGCAGAGAAAAACTCAAAAAAATATTTGAAAAATGGTCGCACTCATTGACAAAAAGGCAGGTTTGCAAAGTTCCCTTCTTTATCTATCTCAATATCCTTTCTACAAGTATAAGATCAAATCCTTCTCAAAATTTTAAAGATAGTTCAAAATAATGGTTAGACACTGATGATTAATGATCACAGTTCAACAATAAACATGTAAGCTCCAGCGAACCGATGACGAGTCCTCAAGGCCGCTAAGTTGGCAGGATATCATGTATTACGAACGTATATCACGTTCCACCGTCATTATATGTATATCCTTGCTCGGACTGCAGCGTAAGTTACCTACTCGTATAAAATACTGTTACTAATGAAGATAATTGTTAATTTAGATTAGGATAATAAATCAGTAATTTTCAAACATCACCTGGTGAATTCTTTGAATGACGTAACTAGCACAACATTTGCGGGAAATTCAAATATAAAATGGTTTTTTCATGTTTTACCTAAGTTAACATTCAATATGAGGCGTGATCTTATGATTGGCGGTTATAATATCCCACAAAATAATTTCTGATGTCCTTGTTTAACTCCGAAACTTCTTACAATTTAAATGTTTTTTACAGTTACATTTAAATTGTAAAACATGAAAAAACCATTTTATATTTGAATTTCCCGCTTCTAGTGGTCGCATTCACCTTAATGACGCTCAAAAGGAGTTCCTTCGCCGGGAGCATTCACATCTATCTATACTAATATTATAAAGCTGAAGATTTTGTTTGTTTGAACGCGCTAATCTCAGGAACTACTGGTCCGATTTGAAAAATTATTTCAGTGTTAGATAGCCCATTTATCGAGGAAGGCTACTTTTCATCCGTGTGCGCTGAGCGGTTCCCACGGGACGCGGGTGAATGTAATATAAATTTACAGATTAGCAGCCTTCAGCCTATGCAGCCTTATGTCAATTAGCCACGAAAACCGAGTCCTACACTGCTCAACCTGTTCTTAATTATGCAATTGAATAACAGGCGAATGATGATATTTTAACGTCCCTAATCGAATCTCCTCTAAAGTTATATTACATTGAAGTTAACTTAATAACACAGGAACTTATTAACATAATTTACAAATAGGAAACTTAACTGTGTTTGGGTTAACTGCCCTTTCTCATACTTCAAACAAAAGCATGGGCGATTCTCGTGATTGTCTTTGAGAACAGTTTTAGCGCCCCAACAATTCTCACACTCAATTAAGTATTTTAAGAATCAGAAGGGTTTCATAACAAACACCATAACATTATGTTAGCCTACTTCTCTTCACCATACCTTTCTCTTCGCAATAGGATCTTAACTACGTGTTACACTATTTTATTTTTCTCTAACGACATAATAATTATACTGTTCCCGTTTAATTGCAAGCACTAGATGTTTTCTCAAACGATAAACTAGGTTTTAACCATTCTTATCTTATCTCTTTGTAAAGTAGAACCGATGCAAGAATTTCTGGTTCTAAAACCTTGCAATTTTAAACCAGGGAAATGTATGAAAAATTGCACATTTCTACATTGGTCACGCCGACTGTCGAGCTTATTAGTTTTCTTCTGAAGACACTTTCAGCCAGTTTCACAGGCCCCAGATAAAATTCCATCTTGCCATAGAAAAGTTGAAAAAATTATAAAATAAAAAACTTTTTACAAAAAAACAAAACCGACTTCACAAAAAAACACTGAAAAGGATAAAAAAATAAAACTTTTCACATGGCTCTAGAAGTCGGTGTCTGCAGGTCTGTTGACTGTGTTTATTTTGCCACCGACTTCTAG
>NWSH02000525.1:1251823-1270251 GCA_002382865.2 Heliothis virescens | reverse complement strand
CATAGATCCGATCTGAAACAGCTATGGCCTAACGGCAAACCCATTGCTCCAGCTAAATTGGCTGATTTACGATCTATTTACAAGTTCATTCCAGCAGATTGCTTTGGTTTTTATAAAACATTGAAAGCGTCCAATGACGCCATTGACGATGTCGATGGATTTGGTAAGGAGCTGTATTTCAATCCGGATGATGAATAAATTGTGATGATTTTCCATGCTTTGATACAACTATTTCTTAATAAATATTTTTTTTAATAATGTTGCTTCATTGTTATACTTATGTTTTAGAAAAAATATATTAACTATCAAAATATACCAATTTTCAGATGTTGGATCGTTTTTGCAAATTAAGTTAAAAGCTACTTCCATACAGAAAGCCTTTTTTCAAAAACGTTCCAAGTGCATTTTTTTCATAATTAGTATGTGAAATATTAAAAAAATTTAATGACAAGTATATAATAAAATAATGTATATTCATTTAGTTGAAGTGATACTTACTAGATAGTTGTACTCGCTACCAAAAAAAAGCGTAGCACAAAATTACAAAAACGCGATTTACTCAGTTCGACCTGCGTGTGGATTGGAACGTTGTTTCATAACTACGTCCAATTAAGCCATAATCAACTCAATATCAAGTATTCAGTCGATACTTGCCTGCAATGTTCATGAGTTGCCCTAGATTTCTCAGGGTGTCCTGACCTGACGAATATGGGACCGGTCAGACTTTGACTAAAACCCACCGTGACCCTTCTGGAGCCCTTTGTGTGCCAAAGCAGCGGTAACTCTTTCGAACAATCCCGCAGCCCCGACAGGCTCTGGCCCTAATGGTTTTGTTGACCTATCTCTCGCGACACCCGGCGACCGTGTTTACCACCAGGTCCAGAGCGGCGGCTGGGATGAGCGGCGCGAATTCGCAGTCGCTCCGCCGCTTGCTTCTCTAGCATAACTGCTCCGCAGAAGGAGGCGACGGCATCCCATTCCCTCTCGCCCCTCACCATGGCTTGAACCACGGCTGGGCGCGAGAGTTTGCCACCGCCAATTGCCGCCACGGGGACAGGCAGGTACCTCCCGAAGCAACCGTGCCCGGTGTGGACCTGTCATGCCGAAAGTGAGGGCCAAGTACATATACCCTTCAGCACATTTGCTAATCCGGCCGGATCCGGCCGGATCCGGTCGGATTCACGCCAATCCGGCCGGATCCGGCCGGATTGAAAATGGTACCGGATTGCAATCCCTAGTTGCTATCACTGCAAAATCTGCACTAAATCTGGAGTTATGGATGACATTTTGTATTACCCCGTTTTTCATCTTGCCCCCACTGACCTTACCTTTTTCAATGTATTTTTCGCGATTTAGAGTTTAACCGGATCCGGCACCGGATCCGGTGCGTTGGTGCCGGATCCGGTAGGTCTAGAAACACGCCGGATCCGCCGGATTACCGGATCCGCCGGACCGGATTGCAATCCCTAGACGTAACTGCATTAATGCATTACTGCCCATGGTCGAAACAGGTCTACCCGAATCTGGCTTTACCAATCGAACATTAACCTTCCACTATTGTGATAATGTTGAAAATCTATTGAAGAAATTTGACAGATTGTGGTAAGTTGATGTACTTATGGTCTGACCGTGTTTTGATGCAGTTGACACTTACCGTCAGTTAGTATAAAAATTAAAACTGACAGCTGTCGACTGCACATAAAACGCAGTAGCTCTATACTTACTTTTTAATTAGTAAGTTATTTGATATGATATTTGGTGCATGTTTGATTTTTTCTTTCTTTTATACATGAAACTAGTATCAACTAACCTAGTTATATGTTGCCTGCATAAAATTCTTCCTGCAGCAAAGTTTTACTTACCATTCTACTTACAAACTTGAGCTTTTTAAAACTTCACTACATAGAAACTTTCGTGTCTTAAGTTACCAACAACGTTGGTTGTATACTTAGAGCATTGAACGAACCAGAGTCGTCATGATAAATCTCTTTGCTAAGACAATTTAAGCGCAGTTAGTGCTGGGGGCAAGGAGCTTACTCACAACTTTTTGATTTAACACAAAACGTGCGCACACAACAAAATTTACAAACACTTGTTAAGTTGATCCTGTCGATTGTTCGAAAGAGTTACCGCGGCCCTGGCACACCAAGTACTGTCAAATTTTACTAATGGAACATTAACCTTCCACTATTGTGATAAGGTTGAAAATCTATTGACTTTGACTTTGAACGGCTTATCCGTCTGGTTAAATGCTCTAAGGCTACTAACGAGATGCTCTATTTCTAATCTATTTACACCTTCAGATAAATAACCATTAAACTTTCTAAACATACAGGCTTGCCAATTATTGGCGGCGGATTACACCGCGGTTTATTCACAGTTTAAGTTAACCATGTCTTTAATTTACTAGTCGTTAGTTCATTAATGAAATACACACTATTAATTATTATTATTAATGATATCCCCATGGGAACTGGATGTATATAAGGTATTTTTTTTCTCTTTATTTATTCATTCAACATATTGTTATATTTTTAAATATTTCACAAAAAAAAAACATATAAAAAAACATTACCCTCCTGGCTGTGGGCAGTCGGGTAAATAGTGTCCCACCGGCATCGGGACCATGGTCCAAGCTATAAGCTAATTTATTATTATTGATTTACTCTTAAATGATTTCTCACACATTAGTTATTTAAAATAATTTGCACAGCTCGAGTTAAGTTTAATTTATGAAAAATTAAATGCGTCAAAAGTTGAAACAGTTGACAAACGTCAAACTGACTTTGACGTGTGTCTATGTCAAATCTTGCAATGTTTATGTTGATTTAATGCAACTGGCCACGATGTATAAATAAAATACTTAATGCTTAGTATTTTTTTGTGAAAATAATTAACCTCACAACGGCTTAGCCTGAAAATAGTTAGACCGAAAAAATAAAATTATCTCGTTTAAGACCGCCGAGTTTCCTAGTAGAACCGTTGACAGACAGATTGACAGAGCAATTGATCTTAGTCAGTGTGACCCACCATATTGACTAGACCCCTGTATTCAATCCTACCTTCTTGTTCCACGTCCCTTTTGAGAAGAATAAACGGGACGAGGGGGGTCAAGTTTTACTGGTCTTTAGTTCTTAGGGAAGTATCCCTCATGCAAGGTAATTTAGACTTTACATTATGTAGATAAGGTTGATAGCAGTTTATCTGGAGCCGGGTTGTAGGACCAGTAACGGGACCCCCTAATATGGGGGTTGGTTGTTTGCCCATTAATTGTGGCCGATTTATATTTTTGCTCTCGTTTTTGTTAGAATGTAGTTAGAAAATGGTCGTGGACTTATATGGCCCAATGGTAATAGGCCATAGATGCTAAGTTATAGGTTTTTTTCTTAATGAAACTTTGAAGATGGGCTCATAAGGTACCTATTGCATAATTTTAAAAGAAATGGTCCTTGAGTAGTTTCTTCGGCTTTATATGGATTACTAGCTGGGATATATTTCCCGCACCCGAGTAAAAAGTATTCAAGTTCTCTCTCTCGACATCAGTAATTATTCTAATAAATGCTTGGTTTTGTCTCCATAAAAGCCAATCTCTTCCTGATAGTTTATTTTTTAAAGTTTGAACGCACAATTCATCGAGAAAAACGGTAGACATTTTAATCTAAGGTCAAAAATAATAATCTTTAAAACAAACACTATGTAAACAAGGTCCATTCATACACGTTTTATACAAAGACATACATTATTACCGTCAATAATAAACAAAACAGCATGAATGAACGCACACAAGCTGGTTATAATCTATTTTTATATGCGCACGCCTGCGCGGACGCATATTTATAAGAACGACTGCGTGGGTCGAGAAATATAAAAATACACGACAGTGTAATATTGGGTTCGGTTTAAATGGACTATTTTGAATTAAATTGTGAAAATTCTAGGCAACTACAACAAGCAAGCCTCGTGTTACTCGCGTGAATGATTGATAATTATGAATTAATACTAGGGATAGATGATTTTGGGGAAATTATGAATTTTATTTGGGGTCAGCGCCATATGTTTTCTGCATCCAATCCTCCCTGTCACTCTTCATAATAACATTCACTCCCTTTTTACTTACGTCACCTTTCCCGCAATCCATCCATCTTTTCTTGGGTCTTCCTCTCCCTCTCCATCCATCTACGTTCATACTCAACACACTCTTTGTTGCATGTGCATTACGTGCCCATACCGTGACAACCGCTTACCTCTCATCTTTTCTGTGACTGGTGCTACTTTCAGACTTTCCACACACTTCATCATAATCAAAATCTGGGTAATAGAATATTTATATTTAATAGATTTCAGGTAAATATTTTCCATTAAAATTAATTAAAATTGGCTCACTAGAATTCGCTCAAACCTAAAAGAAAAGATATTTAACCTTTTGAAACTACAGAATGTCCTATATCCTATACTCATCCAATATGACCTTTCTGATCCAGCATCCCACCCAAATTACAAACAGACATACAGTTATACAACTCTGCGTAGGTTTTATGAGCTATGAATGTGTATAATTAGTGATTTATAAACACGTGCATTTAAATACGTGATGGTAAATATTACTGATCGTCATTGATAAACTCGCAGCTTTCATTTGGCTTAATTTATGAGCTGAGGCGATATAACATGTAGGTATTTTGACAAAATTGTATCTCAATCGATGCAGCCGTTTTAAAGTAAAAGTTTGACAAACGAAACTCTACATGCGGTTATGTTATTGTTTTAGTGTTTGTTTTATAATAATCTTACTCTATTCGACTAGCTTCCACCAGCGGTTGTATTACCCGCATCCCAATTAAAATATTCCGCGCACCCGGATAAAAGGTATCCTATAGTCTTCCTCGATAAATGGGCTATCTAACCCTATAAAAATTTTTCAAATCGGTCCACTAATTCCTGAGATAAGTGCTAGTAAACAAAATAACTTCTCACCTCTATAATGTAGAATTTTACATCAGCGATCTCACCCACATCCCTGGTCATCTATTCCGCGCTTTAGGATAAAAAGTAGGGATATCCCCTTCCAGGATAAATGGGCTATCTAACCCTGAAGGAATTTTCTAAATATGTCTACTAATTCATGCTATTAGCGCGTTCAAACGAATCCCTTCTCACCTTCATAATTATAGATTTAAATCGCTATATCTCATCTCAATGTGTAGGTAGTTGACAGTGGTATATCGAGTAATTTATACGGGGCGTGTACCGTCGGCACGTGGGTTTGATGCACGGTTGTAGCTTACGGCTACTCGGTCATGCAGGGAAGATGCGCATGCGCATATCATACAATACAGACGCAGTAGGATCACGAAAGCTTAGGATTGTCAAATGATTTAATTTCAAACTAGCTTCCGCCAGCGGTTTTACCCGCATCTTGAGAGTTCTATTCTGCGTATCCTGATAAAAAGTAGCATATATCCTTCCTCGGTAAATGGGTCATCTAATACTAAAATAATTTTTCAAATCGGACCAGCAGTTCCTGAGATTAGCGCATTCAAACAAACTTCAGCTTTATATTATTAGTAGTAAGTATTTATTAACAAAATTTTCTTTCTCTAAATTGTTGTTCTCAGCTTACAAAGAATGATATAGGTATGAGTTTTCGCAAACTACACAATAAAAACTTACAGTAAGTTCTGTCTACTTATTGTCTTTTATGATAATTATGTCTTACCTACGTGGATTTTACATTTTTTATTCTTTTAAAAGGACCATCTGTATACTCCAGCATTAAGTCCAATCGCCTAGGGCTGTAACAAACATATTCACGAGCTTAGACACCGGAACTCTAGTCTCGCATAGTGTTGGGATATCATTCTATCGATCTCGCATATTTTAATGTGATTATTCAAATTAGCAGCGTGATCTGTAATTTACGATTTTAAGGTGAATAATGAATTATCTACGAGATGCAGCTGATAATGTTTACTCTTAATTTAGTTGACTTTTACTGCTTACTTATTGAATAATGTGAAGATTTACTGCGTTTTAAAATGTATGAAATTATAGTATCATTCTCTCTCTCTCAAGTCGGTCCTTCATGTCTGAAGATCGTGGTCGTGGTGGGTCAGTCTGGCACGTACAAATTGTCTCCATCGGCTCCTATCTGCGGCAATGCTCACAACTTCGCAGAACTTGGTTCCTTTCGTGCCCTTGAGCTGGTCGGACCATCTTGTAGGTGAGCGGCCTCTGGATCTTTTTCCCTCTGTGTTCCCAACAATGATCAACTTTTCGAGGCTGTCGTCTCCGCGTCTCATTATATGACCAAAGTAGCTCAATACACGTTGATAACACGTTGCCGAGAGGCGTTGCTCGATTTTAAGTTGGGAAAGGATTGATACATTTGTGCGTTTGGCAGTCCAGGGAATTCTCAGCATCCGCCTCCAGCACCACATTTCAAATGCATCAATCCTTTGTCTTTCTCTTGCTTTGATGGTCCATGTTTCCACTCCGTATAAAAATATCGGGAAAATCAATGCCNCCATCAAAGCAAGAGATAGTATCATTAATCATTACACATTATAAAACAGCATCTTCTGCCACGTCTGCCTGTCTACTTGTTATTAACTCAAAAACAACTGCACGTATTTCAAGCGTTTTCCGCCAGTAGATAAAGGATACATGAGGAAGGTTTAAGTATGCTATACCTATATTTGTACGCGGCGAGCGCAGTCAGGGCGGGCCACTAGTATGTAATAAATAAAATACTTCAACAATCAAACTCAATCGAAGCTCGATTCGATATCAAAATGGCCATAAACCCAGTTGTACATGATAAACCACGGAATAAAGAGTACCAATACAAAATTAAGCATAGAAGTGCAACTACAAACAATATACAAAAGAAAAAAATCTTACGGCCAGTTTCACAGGTTCGAGCTAACGTTCTAAATAGCTATCTGGCAGATGGTGCAATATAAATGTTTTTAATTTTAACTACTTTTGGTATGGTCTGTCAGATAACTATCTAGAACTCTATCTGGAACCTGTGAAATTGGCTGTTAATATTACAAAGCTGAAGAGATTTCGATTGTGCGGAAAAAATCCGACGCGACGCGGTTGAAACCGAAACCAGTGTCTCACGTCTCCCTAATAGGACCAACTTAAATTACACTAGATTAGATTTGTCATAGGCATCTCAATTTAGGTATATATATTTTGGAAAATTCTATTGACTTTGACTTCTGAACTTCATCGATAACAATCTCGCCCACGTGTGCTAAGCAATCAAAATATTTTTATTTCCGTATCTACTGGCTATCGTAAAAACTCAATCCTCTATTTAATAGCTAAGGTAGGCGTGTACGGTTATTTCATATCGGTTAAGATGTGTGTACACACAGCAGGTCAACCTACCCGAATCTGTCAAATACCAATCGAATATTAACCTTCCACTATTGTGATAAGGTTGAAAATCTATTGAAGAAATTTGACACATTGAGATAGGGAGATGTGTTGTTGTCTGTACATTAAACTGTTTCTTTGCATTTTTACTGTCAAACTATAATCGACTTTGACACCACTAAAATATAATCTAAAATCTATTGACACAAAAGAGCGATGACACTACTACATGCGAAAGTCGTGTCAATTGATTTTAGTCCCTATTTGTATGTGTATAATGTCGATAATAGCTTGTAAAGATAAATGATCTGTAGTGCCTTAGTGTGAAGTGTCGACTGTTTTACGGTTATTAGCCAGAATTTTTGAATTAATTTTGTTTACTTATGCTAGTTTTGAATTGCATTTTTTTTTCTTAACTTTATTTGGGTCATGGTAATTTTATTTGTTTTATTACCAAGACATTTAAGAGTATTACAGGTACTACGGTTAAAAATGTGGAAATTGAAAATGGGGGTTTTCTGCGAAATAATAAATGAGGAAGTTTGTGAGGATGTATGTACGACATGTACGTATTTTTCACGCGCACACGACTGAAAAAAATTTGATGATACTTGCTAGTAATATAGTTTACCATCAGAATAACAGACAGGCTAACTTTGAACCGGGTGCGGGAAGCAGTTCCCTCGGGAAGCGGGTGCTGGCAGAAGCTTGTACCTATGTAATTTTCTGGCTTTCTACCAAGCATGTCTACTAACTAATTTTACACAACCATAAACAATTCCTATCCCGCATTCAAAACTTCAACATATGCATATTTCATTATTCATAACATTCAAATCTTCATTTAATTACTTTAGCTCATTACATTTAAATACAACAAAGTAACAGTAAACATTCTAGCCTTCTTAGAAATATTGAAACCTGCTCAAATTCGCAGCTTTCAGCTTGAATTTAGAAAATTTATTGCACTGTAAACTTGATTGGAAAATGTTCGAGCGTTCCAACATGGCGTCCAACGGCTAGAGAAAGATAATTACTAGTAATTAGGTTCCGAAGTAAAGTTTTAAGTGCTGCAAGTTGTTAAAGTGGTCGTTAATGGTATTTCTGTTTAATGCACTTTATTGTGTCATGCATAAAATGTAAGGCTGTTAGAGAAAAAATATGATGGAGATTTTGAGATGAATTGGCTTTCTTTTAATTGATTAATCCATATTTTAGAACAGATTACCTATTTATGTTATGCTTCTTTAACTCTCGCAGACTGCCAACTTTTAGTTGGCCGATAGTTAGTAGGCATGATCTTACAATGCTCATCCATGGTATGGTACCTAAGATATGTTTGGATTTGGAAAGAGACTACGACCATTGAGCTTGTTTCGGTATTTCTTCTCAAGGTAGTCAGATGGGAAATACCGAGTTCGTCTCGTTTCTTAAGAAAATATAACATGTAAATCAAGATTACAAAGGCTGGCTATTACCTAGGTCAAAGATTAAGCATTGCCATCCAGCGTGGCAATGCTGCCAGCCTTTTGGGCACGCTCCCAGTCGACAGCGATGGGGAGGAATTTTTTGACGCTTTTTAGTTTTTAGTTCTTAGTTTAAGTTTTTTTTTGTAATAGTGTATGTTGTAAATATATGTAAATAATAATACTAATGTTATATCTATACTTATAATAAACAAATCTATATTTCTAAAAAAAAAAAAAAAAAAAGATTACCTTCACACTAAATAGTTGGCCGACTATTGTCTGACAACTTCAGCCTGAAATGAATTACATTTTTACCATTAAAGCGTAGGTAACGTATAGACGGACAGATAAAGTTTTGCACATTTCCAGATTATTTTCATCGCATTCAAACTTGCTACTTACAATCTCTTTATAACGTCTATATCTCTATATTAACCCTGCAGCCCACGCATGGGCATCGTGTGAAAATCTGCGCGCCCAATAAGTGTACGACAGCAAGCCATACATATTACTAACGAAACTCATTAACATATCGAGTGCGTGCTGTATCATAATCAGACGCTATTAATACCTCGACGCCACTTTGAGATTAGTTTTCCCATAGGGGTACGCACTAGGCGTGGAAACGGCGTCGTTTTTTGTTTGTGAAGTTATTGTAGCTACCAGAATTCGCGATTGCCTCTGTGTTAGTTCAAGACGCTCCTATTAACCGATATAAATTAGCCAACTCCGTCTCCAGGGTGCCTTTCAATCAATCGGTTCAGTCGTTTTACTGCGGAATTCAATATTCTGTCTATCTCTGGATTTGCTTACAACAGCTAGGAATTTGACATTACTTGTATGGGTCTAATGTCAAAATTCTATCTCTAGTAAGCAAATCCAGAGATAGATAGGTTATTGGGGACGGCCGTTAGTGTGAAAATGTAACTAACAAACTTGAGTTAAAGCTACACTTTCTAGGCCATTATAACTTGGGTAAAATTATTTTTGCCCACCTCAGGGCCATAAGTCTGTGAATTCTGTTAACTAACATATTGCAAAAAGAGAATGAATTCGGACTTTTATTTTTAGACATTTTCTATACAATTGCATAACGAACCATATTTACAAATAGCTGAACAATTGCTTATTGAAACACAAAATACATATATGCCCAAATAAAAACCGCTGATCGAAATTGCGCTTTAATTTCACCTAGTGCGTACATACCCATGTGCATACATATGAGTGACAATGGCAGTGACAATGTGGTACAAACCGGTGTCGCCAGTTGTGCTACACTACAGTGGACATAGCCTTATGAGCAAACCATTGTTTGTATTGTGCCCCGTTCACATACGAGCCAGTGGGCGAGTTACTGGATGATAGGGCCAATAAAATACATATTAATTCAGGTTAATAAATTCTTGATTTTATTAGTGTATAATATAGTTCGATATTAACTTTTAGATTTTTATAAGTTTTGAATGAATATTTTAAGGTACATGTAAACCATATTACCTAGTTACTTAAGGAAAAAAATGTGACTACTTGCAAATTGAATGTGCTAGTGGTTAGCGCCGTCCAATGAATAGACGACGACGCTAATCCCTAGCACATTCAACTGATCAAGTTCAGTAAGAACTCACTTTAATCACCAAAAACAGCAGACGAAAGCACAAATCAAAATTCAAATTAAAATTATTTAGAAACTCTCCACCTCGAGTAGGTAGGCCTATAAATAATGTATAAGATGAAAGATATAATAACAACATTATCGTCCCACGATCATTTCGTCCGTGACAATGACTTTGGTTCGGGCGAGTTACTGGCACGTGGACAGCGTCCCACGCTAGTGTTTGTTTACTAACAAACGAGGCACATGGTTTGTGGACGACTATTTTTACTATTTTTTAGGAAGTTGTATTTCGTAATGTTTTTACTAGCTTGTCTGTCTTTTTCTCTGATCTATACTAGTATCATAAAGCTGAAGAGCTGTTTTGCTTGCTCAGATGCATAGTACGCTTATATCAGGTATTACTGGTCGAATCGAAACATTGTTTCAGTGTTATATAGCCCAATTAATGAGGAAAGCTAATATTTATCCGCGTGTGTGAAGTGGGGGCATTCCGCTGGGGGAAGCTAGTAAAAGATAGTAGTAATTTAAGCATTTTTATTTTCTATATAAAATTGCTTAGGTTCAGCTTGCTAACTAACTATATCTTGTTACATACGAGGCTAAACATCAATATATTCCTTAAAGACAATCTGATCTCTTCTAACCGTGTTATACTCATTAAATACACTTTAATCAATCGACCACGACGACAGCTCAGTAGACATTAAACTGGACTTATCGCTAGCTTGAACATTGACTTGTCAATCCCGCTAGCACGTTCAAACGAGGCATGACAATCAACAGAGTTGTCATTCTACATTCGTAGAGTATGGCGCATTATAAAGATAGGTAGTTAGTTCTTTCTTGTGGTTTTACTTGTGTTTGTAGACTAGCAACTTTTTACTATAGCAAAAAGCAGCGATGTTTTCTTAGTTTCTTCTAACTTTATTCGTGTGTGCTAAGTTTTAGCGGCAATTGCGAATTTAATATGAAGGTTTTAGGGATGGTCTAGATAGAAATAGCCTACTTTTTTCCAGTTCTTAACTTGAAGATAATCACAAGATTCAGGAATGAAACTGCAAAAAAAACTAGGCTACACGTCCACTTTGAGGATCTCTGAACTTTAAAGTTGAAACGCTTAAATTTTTCTTTGTATGAGAATGGACCGCAGCTCTGCAGGAGGACAATAAAAAGGTTAACATCGATAATATCACATTTGGTCTATTAAACTTCGCAAAACACTGTTATTCTCAATAAGATCGGTCGATAACNGTTATTGGGGACGGCCGTTAGTGTGAAAATGTAACTAACAAACTTGAGTTAAAGCTACACTTTCTAGGCCATTATAACTTGGGTAAAATTATTTTTGCCCACCTCAGGGCCATAAGTCTGTGAATTCTGTTAACTAACATATTGCAAAAAGAGAATGAATTCGGACTTTTATTTTTAGACATTTTCTATACAATTGCATAACGAACCATATTTACAAATAGCTGAACAATTGCTTATTGAAACACAAAATACATATATGCCCAAATAAAAACCGCTGATCGAAATTGCGCTTTAATTTCACCTAGTGCGTACATACCCATGTGCATACATATGAGTGACAATGGCAGTGACAATGTGGTACAAACCGGTGTCGCCAGTTGTGCTACACTACAGTGGACATAGCCTTATGAGCAAACCATTGTTTGTATTGTGCCCCGTTCACATACGAGCCAGTGGGCGAGTTACTGGATGATAGGGCCAATAAAATACATATTAATTCAGGTTAATAAATTCTTGATTTTATTAGTGTATAATATAGTTCGATATTAACTTTTAGATTTTTATAAGTTTTGAATGAATATTTTAAGGTACATGTAAACCATATTACCTAGTTACTTAAGGAAAAAAATGTGACTACTTGCAAATTGAATGTGCTAGTGGTTAGCGCCGTCCAATGAATAGACGACGACGCTAATCCCTAGCACATTCAACTGATCAAGTTCAGTAAGAACTCACTTTAATCACCAAAAACAGCAGACGAAAGCACAAATCAAAATTCAAATTAAAATTATTTAGAAACTCTCCACCTCGAGTAGGTAGGCCTATAAATAATGTATAAGATGAAAGATATAATAACAACATTATCGTCCCACGATCATTTCGTCCGTGACAATGACTTTGGTTCGGGCGAGTTACTGGCACGTGGACAGCGTCCCACGCTAGTGTTTGTTTACTAACAAACGAGGCACATGGTTTGTGGACGACTATTTTTACTATTTTTTAGGAAGTTGTATTTCGTAATGTTTTTACTAGCTTGTCTGTCTTTTTCTCTGATCTATACTAGTATCATAAAGCTGAAGAGCTGTTTTGCTTGCTCAGATGCATAGTACGCTTATATCAGGTATTACTGGTCGAATCGAAACATTGTTTCAGTGTTATATAGCCCAATTAATGAGGAAAGCTAATATTTATCCGCGTGTGTGAAGTGGGGGCATTCCGCTGGGGGAAGCTAGTAAAAGATAGTAGTAATTTAAGCATTTTTATTTTCTATATAAAATTGCTTAGGTTCAGCTTGCTAACTAACTATATCTTGTTACATACGAGGCTAAACATCAATATATTCCTTAAAGACAATCTGATCTCTTCTAACCGTGTTATACTCATTAAATACACTTTAATCAATCGACCACGACGACAGCTCAGTAGACATTAAACTGGACTTATCGCTAGCTTGAACATTGACTTGTCAATCCCGCTAGCACGTTCAAACGAGGCATGACAATCAACAGAGTTGTCATTCTACATTCGTAGAGTATGGCGCATTATAAAGATAGGTAGTTAGTTCTTTCTTGTGGTTTTACTTGTGTTTGTAGACTAGCAACTTTTTACTATAGCAAAAAGCAGCGATGTTTTCTTAGTTTCTTCTAACTTTATTCGTGTGTGCTAAGTTTTAGCGGCAATTGCGAATTTAATATGAAGGTTTTAGGGATGGTCTAGATAGAAATAGCCTACTTTTTTCCAGTTCTTAACTTGAAGATAATCACAAGATTCAGGAATGAAACTGCAAAAAAAACTAGGCTACACGTCCACTTTGAGGATCTCTGAACTTTAAAGTTGAAACGCTTAAATTTTTCTTTGTATGAGAATGGACCGCAGCTCTGCAGGAGGACAATAAAAAGGTTAACATCGATAATATCACATTTGGTCTATTAAACTTCGCAAAACACTGTTATTCTCAATAAGATCGGTCGATAACTGTTCATTCAAGTCCCATAGTAAGCTACTGTTTAACGATTTCATTACTCGCTCGCTATACACAGATTGGGGACGCAATTTGAATATATCGGCTAAAGGAATTGCTTCAGACGAGATTAAACTACTGTTATAATATTTCTTTACATTGCATAACAGAAACTTATCGCTAAACATCCTTATGGGTTGGCTTGGTGCGGTTAGTCTTTGGATGGGTAACAAGTTCGTCCATGTTTCGGAACACGGTAACGGTAAATTCCAAGCTTTGGTTTTGATTTGTGCATCGTTGATAATGTCTTTACGGGTAGTCACAAGCTAGAAGTCACACAACTAGTTTTATCAAATAGTATTGTTTTACGCAGCACTAGGTTAAACTTTAACAGTCTCGACTGACTGTCTACAGGTAGTGGAATAAAAAAAAATGTTATTATATTATGCAATCAAAAAAACAACTACTTACAAATTAAAACCACAGATAATTACTGTCACCATAATCTTTCGAAAGGCAACACTGATCAGATAAGCGTGCTGTAGGTATAATGTTGCCATATACAAAACTGCCCAATAAGGCGAGCTTCGTGATACCTTTATCACGTTATCAGTACTTTCTAGCGCCGTGCGCGGGAGCACGCGTCGAGTACACTCGGAGTTAAGGCTGGGGCACACTGATGTTAGAAAAACATTCGACTTTCGAACATTCGAAAAACCTCAGGAACTTTACAACTACATACACCGCCATCTACAGGTAAAACCGTTAAACCGATCCTGCATCGCAAAAGTAAAGAAATCAAGTGCAAGTTTGATATTATAGAACACCCCAACTAAACTTCGGGCTGTTGCCCACCGGACACAACACCCGTCTGGTCTTAGGATCTTCCCTTTCCCCATATCCTCGCACCTCCATACAAATTTCACCGAAAGGGTTAACCTGTGTAAAGAAAATAATGAAAAAGAAATAGATAAATAGCTAATGGCGACATTCCACCCACTATGATGCTTACAAATGTTTCTTCTGGTTTACTCGATATTTATTTTGCGGTTTATTTCTGAAATTTCCGCGAAATTGCAACCTTTATGCGCGAACTCATGTAAGCAGAAGACTCATGGCGACGCGTACACTATTTGAACCCGAACAATTTTTGTGGCACCTCACAGTAGATATTCCGACACGCTTATAACACACTTTCTAAGAAACATAATACTGTCCACTAACAGCATAAAACAGGATATAAAAACTCCTTTGTCTCGACTATTTAGCGCGTGACCCGTGTGTCCTAACCCTTTGACACAAGCACCACTAATTTGCTTTAGAAATTCGCTCTAATTTGACTCTCTCTACCCAGAGCGACTGATATACGATCGTCCTGCCTTCTGTACGCTAGAATCGTGTTAAAGCCTTTTAAGTAGGTTGTTAACTATTGTAATATGTTAGTTAAAAGTGTTAAAAAGTAGGCAACTATTTATGTGTTGTAACAATTTAATCTATCTATACTAATATTTTTATAATAATAATGCTGAAGAGTTTGTTTGGTTGAACGCGCTAATCTCAGGAACTGGTCCGATTTGAAAAATTCTTTCAGTATTAGGTAGCTTATCGAGGAAGTCTATAGGCTACTAATTATCCGGGTGCGCGCAGTAGTTCCTACGGGACGCGGGTGTAACCGCTGGCGGCTATAATATCAGGAACTACTGGGCCGATTTGAAGAATTATTTCAATTTTTGATAGATATAGCTCCAATACGCCCAATAATGCCTATATATATCCTATATATGCCTATGCCCAATAATGCCCATTGTAAAGTATAAGTCAATCCCCCTCCCCCATCTTGGTGGAGGCTTTTGTCCAATAGTGGACGTTTTACTACTGTGACCCTAACTGTAAGATAGCCTTTTATCGAGGAAGGCCATAGTTCTAGCCATAAAGTTTAGCGAGAACTATAGATACATCAATACGAGGTAGTTAGTTTGCGGTTATAAGAGTAACCACAGAACATAACCACATAAGTGGGGCACGGTTAGATTGACCATTGTTCGTTGAACCGACCCTGATGGAACTCGAGTATAACAGACTGCACGTTGTTAGGCTTTCTTTTGCGTGGGTTTGTTTTATTTTGTCAAAGAAGATAAAATTACCAAGTACATTTGGGCTATCATCAACTACCTGGCCTATTCCTAACTATACGGTCGGTTTCCTGTCTAACGGTATGCGCTTGAGTACCAGTGATTGCTTGTCCAGCCTCCTCAACTCAGTTACCTGGGCAACCCCATATTTTGTTGTCAGACTTAGCTTCCTGCCTTCTGACTACTCTAAACAACTGTCAAAGATGTTCAAATTACAGCCGGCCCCCCAATTTAACATACCTTCCGAAACGGAGTTGTTGAATAGTTAACTATGTTCTTTCATGTATCTTTAAATATGTATCTTTCTAAAAACCTTCGAATTCCGTCTATCATCTGTCCGAATGCTAATGATAATGTTACCATGTAGTAACGATCAACTTGTCTTGTTCCAGGGTTACCTGCACGTGTGGCGGAGAGAGGTGGCCTTCTCTGATGAGCAGCTCAGCGAGCTCTTCAATAATATTGAGGACATCTACAACTTTAACAGGTAAAGTCATACATCTGGTGTGATACCTCCAGTAAGCTTAAGTAGATAGGCAAAATGTGACAGCGAGGTCGTAGAAAAAAAGCTCACAATTGGTGCTGATCTACCAGTGCTATCGGTGCTGATCCAAATTGGTAATAGTAAGCAAACAGATTGATGCATCGTGAAGCAAATGTAACTGTCACAGAATTTACCTATGAAATATAATATATGAGTTTTATTCATGCGTATCTCGCCATCGAGCGTAAAAGTTTGACGAGTTAAGAACTAAGACACACCTATGTAATATTAAAATTTCAATAAAAAGAAAAAAAACACCTTGATTCTGTTATCGGCACCGGCTACCAACTTATTTTCTGCGGTCTAACCTCGAGTTAGACTAGACGACATAAAAGAGCTTATTGAAGATGAAGATGATGTAATTGTGACTGTGTTGATTTCGGCTTTAGAAGATACCAAATATTAATAACTAAATAACTTAGGTATTCAAAGTTTTTTAATAATCTCAGCAAGCATTACCCTCCCGTCCATTCACAAAATTTGAGCAATTTGCAAATTGTCAAATACCAAGCGACAATATTAGAAATCCTGACATACGGTATAACTACTGACATCCCCTTGCTTGGCTTGCTAAAGCGCAATGAAAGGGGACTCCGTCACGCCCTTTACAGTATAAAGGGTAGGCAGAGTGACAGGCGAAACGTATAGCTGTGTACAACATGCTTTTGGTTTTTTGAAAGATTGCGTAACTAATGTCGGATTTGACATTTAAGTGTAGTTGGGGTCTTTAGTGTTACTCTAGTCGTACAACTTTGCCGCTCTGAAGTTAGGTAAAAGAGTTCATGCTAGACAAAATGTATGAACAGCGCATTTACGAAGGTGTCATGGCCGACTTTAGGCCTAAGTTAGAACACTTTTTTTTTATTTCAAAGGCTAATTTCTAAAATATTATTTTTTTTACTAGGAAGTGTTGCAAACTCAAACCATGGGGTATATTTCTAGTTAGGTCTAAATGTAGGCCAAGCCAAGTTAACCTAGTAAGTAGAATATTTCTGTGGTAGTAGGTGTATAGTATTCCATAAATCTTTACTTGAGTCTACGAAAACTAACTTAAGGAAAACTAAAACAATTAGCTCTACCTCTGGTTGAGGCAAGAATAAAATCAATAAATACCCTACTACCGGAAAATACACAGTTCTATTTATTTACGCAAGCATTGCCGTATTTAATTGTTATTATTGTCAAACCACAAGGAAGTATCAATGGAATTTTCTACATAACTCTACAGGGTAAATTCCAAACCCATAATAATTAAAGTCAAACTACGTTTTTTCAAAAGATTCGAAAGATCTTGGGAAAAATCTAGGCTACATTTTTATCTTCATAATAAAAGTCAGACTGTGTGGAAATCTTTGATCCCACCAAATACCTCGTGGTGGAACCTATCTATCCACTGATAAGAGATTGAATTTTGACATTAGCGCCATAGTAAATAACTAGCTTCCGCCAGCGTTTGCACCGCGAATAGGGGTCGCAAACCGGTATACCGAATACCGAAAATACCGGTATACCGGACAAAATTCAAGTCTAACTAATACCGGTATTCATTTCACAAAAACCGGGATTTTCGGTATTTTCGGTTTTAGTAAAATAAATAGGTAACAGAATACAAATAGAAAAAGTTACACGCCATTCAATTAAAATTAGGGAGGGAGCTCATCCTCCTTTTTGTCACATCCCGATGGAACTTAACCCAGGCAACTCGATATCCGTTGGCAAGACTGGTTGTCAGACTTTCTGGCTTCTGACCATCCGTAACGATCGCCAAATATAATGCCTTCTTCTTCTTCTTATCGAGTGAGCTGCAGGTTTAATCACCTGACAAGCCCTAGTGTCAGAGTTTTCTCAAATCCGCCTGACGGCCTCTGACGTGGAATTATAACTACGACTGCTACTGAGTAACAATCGAGGACGACGGCTTTACGTGCCCTCCCAGGCACGGGGGTGTAACACCGCCAACTTCCAAACTCCAGGCTGCTTTGTGAAAGTTTCTAAAACCCACAAAGCGATTTCGGCCTGACCCGGGAATCGAACCCGAGACCCGTGGCACGGCAGTCGCGCTATGCGA
>NWSH02000525.1:1226804-1238605 GCA_002382865.2 Heliothis virescens | reverse complement strand
CGATACCCCAGGGGCAGCATGACACGGAAGAATATGTGACATAAATTATTATATTGGAGGAAATCAGGACGAGGCTCGCTTCACACCTAGAGACGTATTAGCACAAAGTCTGATTCGGCTCCACTTTCGCCCGTAGGATATTGAACAAATGACACGAACATGTGTACAAGGAATGCGTGCAAAGGTGCGAAGTGTGTTCGCGGGATAACTCGTCGTTATGAGACCAGATTTTGATATAATTTTTTTTATTAGAAAGGGTCTGGTCTGCACATTGCTCCCATGTCAATCAAGTCAGTGTGACCTGATGGGGAAATTGTAGGCACAAGCATTCAGGTTGGAAACTTAAATTTATTTGTTAATATATTCGTAATGTAGTTATATGACGTGAAGATTTAGACCTTAACCTGGATGTTGGATGAAAAAGCCCCCCCTCCGGGGGGGCGAGGGAAATTAAAAAAAATACCAAAAAAAAAGAAAAGCTTGCTAGAACAAATTATTTTTTTGTTCCTAAGGGTGGTGGGGGGGGGGGCGGGGTTTTTTTTTCTTATATGTATGTTTTGTCAACGGAAGAGTAAAAAAAAAAATAAAAACCGGGATGCTGTTGCCCATAGTAAACTTTTTCGCCCCGTCACCGCGCCTCGACCCCGCGCTCCCTTCCCCCTACCGCTCTCCGTGCGCCACGCCCGCCGGCGCCCCCAGCGGATTCCCGCAGGCCCCCGCGCCCCCCCCGCCCGCATCCCCAAGAAAAACCAAAAAAAAAAAAATTGGCGAGGGGCGCCCGGGGGTTTTTTTTTAATAAAAAGTATAGCAACTCTAAAGTTATTTGGGCTTATTTTTTTACACCGAAATATGTTAAGACTGCCATTTCTGACATGATAGCGAAGGCAAATGGCAGTTTAGGGAACTCCTTAACGGTTGATAACAGCCACCTTGTATTAGCTACATTATGGGTTCGTCTGCCATTGTCGGTATTAAAAATAATATCGTTTTAGACCCAAAAACTGAAAAGCTTAAAATAAAACTTTCACATGCAGTGGCGTAGCTACGAAGGGGCTAGCCGGGACAGCGCCCGGCCCCAGCTCAGGGGGGCCCGAATCATTACCAGAAAAATTACGATCACACTAAACTTTTCAAAGTTACTCTCATTTTACAATAAATAAGACAGGTTGCAACCCGAATTTTCCAAAAAACTCGCGCTCGCTTCGCTCGCGTCCTAGAGTTACTTCCTGTTTCTTCTTTTAGTCATTAAACTAAAAAATCGAGCTCACTTCGCTCGCGTCCTAGAGTTACTTCTTGTTCTTCTTTTTTGTCATTAAACTAAAAAAACGCGCTCCCTTCGCTCGCGTCCTAGAGTTACTTCCTGTTCTTCTTTTTAGTCATTAAACTAAAAAAACGTCCTCCAATTGCAACGTACTGTTCGTTTATGTACCTATAGTCCTATCTCAAATAACAAAAGAGGTCGCGCCTGCTCCGCTCGGGCATCTTTACTATTTTCTGCTGTTTTTTTATTTCTTCAAACATACAAAAAAGCGATTTTTTTTAATTTGCCAACATCCTCCATCACCCGTCCAAAAAACAATCTTGGTATAGTAACTCGAGGAATAGTTCAAGTTTGGTCGAATCGACCCTTAGTGGACATCTGATAGCTGAAGAAGTGAAATTATAAAGATGATAAAAGGAAAAATAAATATAAGTCGGCGGGGGCGGCATATTTCACTTTTTGCCCCGCCTAAAAAAAATTGAAGATCCGGGGCTGCATGTACGTATCATAAAGACTAAATAAAATACTCAATAGCTACATAATCGATTTATTATAATTAAATAAATTATATTCTCTTAAGCAGTCTATTCTTATAGATAACGTACAATACAAGTTATTATGGAGAATGTTCAACATTTGGAAATAATAGTGAATAACATAATAATGCCGACATTCTTACTAGCAACTGCTAAAGAAAAACGCACCTGTGAAAAATTTTGTAATTATATATCTTTTTTAAAAGCCCTGTCTCAGGCCTTGAGTATTGCACGTTGCAAATAATAATGATATTAATTTGCAAAAATCTTTATTGGACCCTCTAAAATACAAGCCACTGCGGTATTATGCAAAATATATTTTTATGCTTTCGTCGTATGTAAGTAGTAGTAATTGCTTTCTGGTTAGTTTAATGAATGAGAGAAGTTTTTGTAAAACGCTGGAAACAGTTAATAAAACGGAATTAAAATTATGGTTTATCCGTTCAGAAATGCGGTAACAGCTGTATAGCACGTTCAAATGAGCAAATAATACAAAATGGTTATGACTTGAATCTCAAATAATTGCATACAGTAAACAATTCGAGAGTAATCTCCATTACTTTTATTTAAATGTCTGAAAATCGATTGCTTTGTCGATGATTTGATTAATTTATAGTACTAAATAAGTGAAACATCTATTAAATTGATTTTCATTCGACAACCGATAAGGTCAAGAGAGCCAACAATTTATTTGGCGATAAAAATCAAGCACAAGAATCGATATTTTAAAATCGATTCGTGGTAATCGAGTAAAATAATCATTCATTGATAAGCAGATGAAAAATGAGGTTTCGATAGTCCAACAAACATCGACAAGCCAATCGATTTCCTTACAATAACTCGATCATCACGCCGCAGCGAGCTTGGCGATCCTTTCGTCTAGTTTCTTGATCTCCTTGTGAACACTTTCCACGTTGTGCGCGAACACTTCCTGAACTCCCTGTAGTAACTCCTTGTTGTTTTGTACGCCGCTAGCTATCGTCGTCTGAAGGGTTTCTAACTCTGTTAAAGATTTGCCGAAGTTGCTCGCTGGAAGCAGAATAAGACATATTATTTCTCCATATAAAAATCTGTCCCAAAAGGTTCCGTATCTATAAAATGTCCAAGAAAATTACGTGTTATGTGAGCCCTCTGCAAAATTTGTCTTACTAATAGGGTCGAAACCTAGTTTAACCCTTTGGTTACGGAAAAAAACTCGTATTCCAGATAATATATTACATGCAATGGTAAATGATTGACTTTTGCTGGAGTACGATTGTGCTGGCTAGTGTCAAGATGGTGGAATAATGTTTGTTCTCTGGTATAAATATGAATGTTTGTACTCACCCTGGTTATGTAAGGCCTCCAGGGCCTCCATGCGCTCCAATATCTCGGAATGTGATATACCGTCTATTTGTTTCAGCAATTTGTACAGCTCATTCACCTGGAATTACACATTCATTTTAATCACTAGCTTCCGCCAGCGGTTTCACCCGCTTTCCCGTGGGAATTACAGCGCGCACCCGGATAAAAAGTAATCTATAGCCTTCCTAGATAAATGGGTTATCTAACACTGAAATAGTTTTTCAAATCGGACCAGTAGTTCCTGAGATTAGCGCGTTCAAACAAACAAACTCTTCAGCTTTATAATATTAGTATAGATTGGACTTATGCTGCTAGCTTTGAAACTTTAAGTGTCATAATCGTATGGCAGATACATAGCAATATGAAAAAACCAGCAAATCATTTCCGAATACATCTAGTCTCCAATTAAACATCTGGGAATATATTTTGTACCTAAAAATGCAATCACTCCTCTGTCAAACAACTACACCTAAAATGATTTGAAGAATGTAAGCTAATGCGCCTCTTCAAAGAGTTTTGTTTTTTCCTACCTTAGCATCTAACTCAGGGTCAGCAGGTTTGACAGCAGTCTTCAACGCCTCCACATTAGTCAGCAAGGAGGTGACTCGCGCCTCAGCGGCCGCCAGCTCGCCGGGTCGGAGCAGTGTCGCTTGCGCTGCCAGAGATGCTGCTGCACCACATAGGGTAGCCTGAAGAATAATATTCAAAATTATAATAACTACATATTATAGAGTCATATTGTTCCATGCATGGATATTGTGAAAGTTAATATGGCCAGAAAGAATGTTACTTGTAAGATGACAGCAGAGAAAACAGTGTGGAAGAAGAAACCTTATGCAGACTCCAAATAAAATTAGGATAAGGGCAGGAGGATGATCATTATGAGTAGCTTCTAGCTTCAAAATTTAAAGATGAAAATCAAATTTTGGGGTAAAAAAGTAATACTCAGAAACATTAAGGAAAAAAATAAAATTAACGAATTGCAAGAGTGGTTTGTCATTTCACATTTTGTTGTCTTTTATTTAATACATTGTCTTTTAAATACCTGTCCTGTAGCTGCCTGTAACCTTCTGAAGGCTTCTTCATCTCTTACTCCTGCTGCCTGCTCCAATTTGTGTAACCTGCAAACAGATAATAAGTATCTCTTAGATGTCTAGCAAACACCTTCTTAGCAAGGACTGGAGAGTTAAGATTAATAACTATGGAAATAAGATGTTAAATGGATTCATTTATTTACTTGAAATACAATATTTTACACATGTTTTAGTGTATAATCTGAGTATTCTCATATGTTCCTGCAGTGCCAGAAATATAGCTTCTAAAATCTAAAATTCTATAAATATAGCTTCAGCAGCTCAATACAAAATTGTGGTAATATAAATTACCTGTGTTCAAGCTGGGCTATCCTAGTAGTGTATGCTAAGTTCACTTCAGGTTTGAGCTTCAAGTGAGTCGTCATCACTTCTCCTTGCTTTTTCTTATTGGTGCTTGATAGGTACTCCCTGGAAGTGACAGTAACAATGAAAAAGTGTGGAAATGTTTTTTTGTTTTTACTGTGTAAAGGATCAGAAACTACTGATCCAATTTGAAAAATTCTTTCACTGTTAGGAAGCCATGTATCCCTGAGTAACATAGGCTATATTTTGTACTTTTTATTGTGAAATATCATAGTATATTGAGGAACATTTGAATTGTAACAAGTTTCGGAGTTAAACAAGGACATCAGAAATTACTTTGTGGTATATTATAACCACAAAAGATCACGCCTCATATTGAATGTTAACTTAGGTAAAACATGAAAAAAACATTTTATATTTGAATTTTACACTTCCAGGTGTCGCATTCACCTTAATCAAGTATTACAAATGGCTCTGAAGAGTACTCAAGAATTCATAGCATTTCTATAGCACACAGATTTACATTTATTTAGTCAAAGATATCTTACTTTAACTTCTCAGCTTTAGGGTCAATTTGTTCTCCCTCTTCCAACTTCAATTCTTCCAGTAGTTTCTTAGTAGAGTTGATTTGAACTGCCAGCTTTGTGTACTCATCCTAAAATTGAGAAAAATAAATAACAATAGAGAATGTAGTTACAGGCTGGGTAAAGTTAATATTTTATTCCAGTTGGAATTTTCAAGTAAAAGCAGAAAATATAGTGTACTTTGCACTTTATAATGTCACACTGATCAACTTTTATTATTATTCTTCTCAACTTTATAAGAAAAAAACTAACATGATGTTATAGTGAATATAATTAAAAGCTCCTTTTTAATATGTTTACCTTTTCACTCTCAGTAGCTTTGTTTTGCTGCTCTGTAACTTGTTCGAGTAACTCAGAGAACTCACAGCGGAGCCTGTTGTAGCGCTCCAAGGGAGTCTCTGGCTCACCCTCAGCTGCCAGTTCCCATTCACCAGCCCTAGTTTACACAAAACATTCAACATGACAAAACAAATGTTGCCTAAGTTATTATCAATGCAGTTTTAATAGAAATTATGTAAATATTATATAGAAATTGTAAAAGATTTACTAAATACCTGTACCCAATTCTAGATTTTCTGCTCAGTCGATCAGAAAAATCGACAGCACCAGTTAAAAATCTGCCTTTGAACTTGTTGAAGGAATCCTTCACAGATAGATGTAACTGCTCAATGCATTCGTTCTCTTCCTCCTCCGCGGGGTCTGGCTGGTCAGCCTCCGGCAGATCCCCAGTCTCATACACATCAGGTTGATCATACGCCTGAAATAACAAAAACTCAGCACCACAAAGCAAAATCAATAATTTTCTTTCCTGTCAACAAGTTGCACTCACTATGCCAGGAAGATTTTCATATTTAGGATCAGCCATGGTTGTATAGATCTGTTGTTTTATTTGACAAATAAATACAAGTATTATAATTTAAATTATTTTATTTTAACTTTTACTTAAAAAAAATGACGTCACTCAAAAACGGGATGAGCAGTCATTTGTCATTTTTGACAGAAAGGTTCCGTTCTACCTTACAAATAGGTTCATCCCATTGTCATGCGTGAACAGTAAATAATCTTATGAAAACCAATAAAAAATTAAGTAAATATCGAATATTGTAATCTAAAACGAAAGATAAGAAATTTAGAAATTATTTGTTACAGTTTTAGGCAACAAAAAAAAGTTTATCGAAATATGGCTTGCTTTGGTAGGAACGTCCTTCGTCTTGAAATGAAACCAATTTTCGTTCAAAATTTTAAGTTTGTAATTTGGCCTATTCACTAGCAGTTTGGTTTTGCTTTCTAAAAAAACTTAAAAATCCATTTTATAAAGAAGTTATCACCTAATATACTTATATTAATATGAACACTACAGTAAATCAGATTTATTTAACGTTTTTGTTCCATCTAATGTCTTGTTCAGGCTGACGCAGTTGGAAACAAGTTCATTCCCCATTCGCTTTTGACCTTTGTTTTCTCAAGTTTTCTGTCTGATAAAGTCGCCTGGTGTATGGGTTGCTTTATAGACACGTCATTATTTTATTTGAACGGTACGTCATTTTCCTTTAGTCACCGATTATTTTTAATATAAAAACCGCATTTC
Source organism: Heliothis virescens (assembly GCA_002382865.2). NCBI lineage: Eukaryota > Metazoa > Arthropoda > Insecta > Lepidoptera > Noctuidae > Heliothis > Heliothis virescens. The sequence continues at coordinate 1,231,895 of NWSH02000525.1, read as the reverse complement.
GTTTTGATAGAGCCGATTCTTTATCGTGTTGTGTCGCTGCTAGTATTGCAGCAATTCATTATTTATTGTAAGAGTAGAGTTTGCAAAGTGCCACAATGAGTTTACAGTGGACAATTATCGCGACGTTCTTATACGCCGAAATAGCCATCGTGCTCCTCTTGACATTGCCGATCGCAAGTCCATCAAAATGGCAGAAGTTTTTCAAGTCAAAATTCCTCGCTTACATAAGTGGTCAAGCATCTATTTACTTCGTAATTCTCATCGGCGTGCTAGTGCTATGCCTCCTCGATGCCATTCGCGAAATGCAGAAGTATTCCAACATCGAGTCCTCCGACCACCAGCACTTGGATGCGGAGATGCAAGGTAACATGAGGCTCTTCCGTGCCCAGAGGAACTTCTACATCTCTGGTTTCGCGCTATTTTTGTTGGTTGTAATTCGCCGGCTGGTGCAGCTGATCTCGGAATTAGCCACTCTGTTGGCGCAGTCGGAGGCTAACTTCCGTCAAGCGCAGAGCGCCAGTGTCACCGCTAAGACGCTGCTCGAACAGGCCGGTGCTGGCGATGAGAAGAACAAGAAAGAACTAGAAGATCTTAGGAGCCAAATCACTTTGCTTGAGAAGGAATTGAATAAGGAGAAGAAAGACAAAGAGGCTGTGAAATCCCAGGCTGAGAGCCTCAACAAGGAGTACGACAGACTGGCTGAGGAGCACAGCAAACTGCAGAAGAAGCTTACAGTGGCCAGCGGTGACTCCAAGAAGGACGAATAGATACATCAAAGTTGTAACATGTGGTCTGATTAGGTAGTGATGTATAAGTCCATGAACATTTTATTAAGTCACATCACTATAAGCTTATTGAACAACTTTAATACCTGCTATCAGTCTATCAAAAATATGCAATGATTAATCTGTGATTCCAGTAATTTTTAGATCTACTACTAATATGCCTTGTAATGTTATGGGGTTTTTGCTAAAATTATCCTTCTTAAATGATGTTTATTCTATTAACCAATCAATTAAGCAATGTCCACACAATTATTGATACTAATTAAGGCATTATAAACAGCAATGTTTGCATTTATTTTTGTGGTATCTAATTATAATATTGTGGTGAAATGTTGGTAGGGCCAGTAAATCCATGTAGTCATATTTCTAACAGTTGTAACATACACTAACTTGTGTTTGATATAAATATGATGACAATACAGAAATTATCCTAAAACAATTGTTGAGTGCGTAAGCAGAATATATATTTTTCATAGTCAGAAGCACCTAGTGCTCTCAATACTTCCCCAAAGGTATTTTTATATGAAGAAAATGAAATGATGCAATTACTATAAGTTTATTTGTATAACAAAAGTCTGAATTGTTAATTTATTTGTTTTATTTTTTATTTAAAAAGACAACCAGTGCATGTTGAGATATAATATAAACCAGTTTGCAAGATTGTCGAAGAAATCATAAAATTTTTGTTTTCTTTTTGAATTTACCCTTTTCCAGACATTCAAGCTTGAGTATTTATGTAAATGTTGGCATTTGTTGATTTTGTTAGGTACTAAATCCAAGAGATCTGATTGGGTAAATCTTGTATTTGGATTCAAAGTTCAAAGTACATGTTTCACTAATAATAAATAAATGATGAGTCATCTTAGACATTGTGTGTATAACAACACATATTTCCTCAGTTACATCATTTCAGGTGCTAGAATATTTTTGCCACCATTCATTTTTAGCTGTATTCCCATAAACAATTATTCTAACATTCACTAAATGTATTTATGCTTCCACTTTTCACAATTTGTACTTATTGATGTTATTATACATTTTCAAACATAGTAATGTTATTATCCAAATCCATTTGGATTGTTTGTTTTGATGCTTAGTATTTAGAAAAGTTATCATGAACACAGAGTGAGAACATTAAAATTTGTCAAAGTCGCGATTACGATTTTTCGCGCGCAAAATCGCGAGTGATTTTGCTAAACAAAAAGTTGGAAGGTGATTTGAAAAGTAGTTTATGGTCATTAGATAGTTGTTTGTTCTCTATTCTGTGTTTATGATGCAAATATTTTCCCTGTATGGTTTTGAATTTGATATTGTGTATGGGTTTGTTATGGGTAGTTTAGTAACCAAGTGGGTGTATTTGTGATGTATTCTATATTTAACTATTTTCAGTGTTGCTTCGAAATAAATTTGTATTTTTAATTTCTTGTTTTGTTCTTTTGTCCAAGAAATGATAATTATAACAACAGGCCAAGTGCGAGTCGGACTGGTGCCCTAAGACATCCATACAAAAAAACAAGTTTGTTGTATGGCAGTCTATTATAGTTTTGCTCTCTGCTTAGATAGCTCTTGCTCTGATAGCTAGTATAATGCTTCACGAGATAGGTACAGTCCGGTGGTAGGTGGGATAGACAGACGGACAGCGAAGTCTTAGTAATATAATAAAGTACCGTTTTACCCTTTGTTGGATACGGAGCCCTAAACCCGATAAAAGACCAGCAACGACTCTTAATTTTAAAGATTGCCTCCTAGAAATAAGCAAATTGACTTCAGAGAAGATACTTAACATTTTTCAGACAAGCTAATTAACGGCGCGTATGCTAATCTGGATTGGAAAGTCTGCCAAAGCGTCAGTTACAAATCTATTCTTAGAGAACCTCAATATGATTCATAAATACACAGCATGCATAATAATGTTCTTAGATAACAAAAAACAGATGACGATATGTCTACTGTAAGTATTGTGAAATTGTTGTGTAGGTACGGTCAGCATCAAAAGTCGCTGAGCAAATCAACATTTTTAAAAGTACCTAACAACGTCTAAGATCATAATTTCTTAACAAGACAAATGCCATAATTTGCTTAAAATCCTAAACCTCAAAAAAAGTAGATGAGTAATCCGGTACGTTATTGACGAAACGGTGTTTGGCTGTTTTGAAAATTTAGATTTGTTAAGCTACTTTTGAAGCTGACTGTACGTGGACTTAAGATATTTGTCTAGCTATCTTAGAGGCTTGAGGTAATTGCCCTTTTGTGCGTAGGAATCCATACTACCAATATTATAAATAGGAAAGTTTGTAACAATGAATGGATGTATGTTTGCTATTTTTTTTACTAAAAAACTGCTGTACCTATAGATTTTGATGAAACTTGTCAGTTATCTAGCTCATAGAATACATCTTTTACCCGAATGCGGGAAGTATTTCCTCGGGAAGCGCTGCCAGAAGCTAGTCAAGAATATAAATGTAATTTTGTGCCTAGCTAGGCCCATGAATGGACTCAGTACTTAATTACTGAGATACAACTCAAACTAAAATAATTGTTGACTTATAATTTTCCTAGTCGTTTCTCAAGGTAAAAGGTTCATTTTAAGTTGAACTGTAGACTCGAGAACTGTACCTAAGTAATTAGTCCGAAGGTCCGGCGCACATTCTGTTCCGCGTTGTGTTTATTTGATGACCACTTAGATAGACGAGAATACGCATGTATTAAGATGAGATTCCATTGTATTCATAGTAAGTTTTTATTTAATAGGTAGGGAAACCTACATGGTTTTCTTCGTCATCCTCCTGCTATGATGCTGTATCAAATTATGTAAGTAGTTAAGAGGATATATTATCCACCTACGGCCGTTCCCAATGACCTATCTAACTCTGGATTTGCTTACCAGAGATAGGAATTTGACATTACTTGTATGGGGCTAATGTCAAAATTCTATCGCTAGTAAGCAAATCCAGAGATAGACAGAATATTGATTTCCGCAGTTAATCAATCAATCAACAGGTAAGTACTTATGTAGGTACCTACCTATATCTATTTATAGCTGATTTGTCGTATAATCACACAATTATTTGGAATTTATTTAAAACATAATGCTGACAACACAAATTATACATCGGGGATTGACTCACATTTTTCGGACTAGAAGTTTCCATAGAACAAATGAGGACTACCTACTTACCAAGATTTTAGAGGATGTCCGCGAAAAACGGCATTTAAGGTAAAGGTACCATATTACGGAGTATTAAGGCATTTTTGTCTTTCCAAGCAATTTCCAGTAAAGCAGGATAATTCAGCGAATTCAGGTTTGTTCATTCGTACAGAGAAGTTTTCAGAGAGGAGATTGAAATATAAAACTACTGTATTTAAACTATTTTATAAAAGTTATCGTAATTTTTCTGGACCTCGTAAATGTCCGTTATTACGGTATAAAATTTGCCTCTCCAGGTAATTCCGTAAATGGATGCTGGTAATTCCGGCATAGTCTGTAAAATGCCGTTTTGTTGCAGGATTACATGAAATAGAAACATTTTAAGGTGCCGTGTTCTAAATAAAATAACTTTATTTTGTAAGTGTAGGAAAAAACAGTTAAAACTTTCATGAGATCAAATTGAACTTACTTCGACTTACTTCTAGCACGGTTTAGTGAACTATATGATATCCATTTATTTATTTATATATGTTATTTATTGTTCTTAGTATAATAAAAAAATAGGGTATATAAATCTTTATTGTTCTTAGGGTATTTTTAATTATTTTATATATTTTTTGATGATTTTCTTTGTATATGTATGTATTTAATGGGTTTAATACCTGAAGTAAAGAACTTTTAATTTAATTTCATTTAATATGAAATAATCCTTTTAAAAGTCTATAATTTAATCGTCACAGTCTAAATTTATATTTTAGTACTGAAAGTAATTTTGAACTTTCATGAGATTAAATTGAACTTACATCGACTTACATTAGCAGGGTGAAGCAAACTATATTACATTCGTTTATTTATTTAGATATCATAGAGAAATTAAATCGTAATACGTAATTTGATTCCAAGAAACCATGGTATACATTATACCCGTAACAGCTGTTTTCAATAACTTATCTCATCTCGTTCCTGGCAAATTACAAAAAACAAAATCACCTTATTTTCCTCAATTCCGTAATTGTTACGGAATAATGGACATGGTTGGTTTTTGGTGTAGGTAATTGCGGCAGTCAGATAATTTCAAATATCTCGCTAAAAACTAAATAAAGTTACTCGAAACGGCAATCAATCAGTTTGTTTTAAACCCCTTAAAAATAATTACAT
>NWSH02000525.1:1204252-1214697 GCA_002382865.2 Heliothis virescens | reverse complement strand
GTTATAAATATGACGTCCGTGTTATGTTCAAGATAGTGTTCGACTATTTATTCGTAAGTTTTTGCCAAATTAAAAATGCTTNAATTTTTTATTGTGTATTTTATGTGCGTTTTTTTTATTATGGAACATAAATAAATACACGAAATATAATGCAAGTGGATTGAAAATGTTATAAATATGACGTCCGTGTTATGTTCAAGATAGTGTTCGACTATTTATTCGTAAGTTTTTGCCAAATTAAAAATGCTTAACTTTTGGGTAGTCCTTAGATATACGTAGTTTTCCCTTATTTTGAAATTTAATGACCTCGTTTGACCTATTGCATATTGTTGTCAAATAAGTTTTCTCGAAAACTATTGCTAAAATATTCCTTATGAAGCATTATGCACTTAGAAATCATATGTTGAAAGTTGGTATAAATTCTTGAATTCCACATCGCGGTTCAAAATATCCCGCCGAATTTACGGTGTATGTCAATGTCAAAATCTGGTCGAGCAGAGAGGTTAAGTGCAAAACATGAAATGTTGTACAAGATTTTTAAGTACCACTTAGAGTTTTTCGCTATGTCTCCATATGAGTACCTACGTATTTTATATTTACTTAGAATACCGAGGATACCCTGTGCCATCAAAAAACTATTCCGAACAGATAATGAACTAAATGGACATTATCTTTAAAACAAACTTTCATTAAAAAGATTACAATCGAGCGCAAACTTTTACTAAAAAGGTCATACTTTTTTATCGGACTTCGTTATAAATAAATTTTGAAAATTCTTTTTCAAATTTACATAGGTACGGGTATATCGCAATCCAACAGAATATGAGCATTAATAAGATTTTGGAGTGGGAGCATAGAGGAAAGTAATATGGGAGCATGTTAGAAATTTCCACTGTCAATAGGGAGGATTTTTTGTCGATTTTTAGTTTAAGTTATTTACTAGAATGCTGTAAATAAAGACTGCCAATCGACTACACAACTGACATTCGATTAAAAGAATCGGTTCTGATGACTTTTTCGATTTTTTGCGTTGTCCCATAAATCGGAATACTGGTCGAAGAATAGCTGGCATATCGGCTTTGTGTCTGTCTGTCATAGCTTTTCATTTTAGCGGACGTTTCACTGGAATTTGGATGAGTACTCGCCTCTCGATACGACGCTTAACCCTGCGTTGCCAGGCTTGTTCTACTGATTTTAGTCGTGTGTCTCTGTCGCTGTCAGTGAATTTGACATTAGCCACACGACACGCAGTGACAGCCCCGCAATATATGATTGAGTGAGTATCGAAGAGGTCTTCACTGTTTTCAAAATTCAAAAAGCCAATTAGTCCAATTACAGTTTTGCCTTTCTGAAGACAACCTTTGAAGGTGAAATTAGGGATTTGAGCTAGCTTTCGAAGGTTTTAAGGGATTTGTAAAAGTACTGAGCTAATTGCTCTGACAATTTATTGCCACGGTTGGTTTGAGTATGAATTATATATTTTTTCCCGACTAGTATACATACTTAAGGATATTCATGGGCAGTTAAACTTCTTTTCCTTTTAAACGGTTTGATATTAGATATCTATGAGCACGTTTAACCATTCGTTTATAGAAGCCATCTGCCATAATGTTTAAAATATTAGGTGCAGTCAGGAGCCCTAATGTTTAAAACTAACAAACTCAATATACCATATTTTATGAATTAAATAAACAACGTTATAAAATCCTTAACTAGCATTTTGTAGTTACATCTGCATTTCAATGTAGACACTAAACATCTATTTCTCAACATCCCTGCGTCAAACGGAACGTGTTGACAAACCAAACAGTATGTTTGTCTGTGAGAACAATTACTAACACAAACGCAGTTGAAAGTTTACGTTCCTTGTTCCTTTCAGTCAAATAATATGCCACTATGCAACTAGCTGGTGCAATGTTTGTTGAAGCAATGAACTAAGACAAAGGATGTGTGGAACATGCTTCTAGAAAGCTCTTATTTATATTGTTTGTCAGGGTTTACTACGAGATAGGCAAGTAATTACGTTATTATGTGGATTTTATCTCTTAGGTTCCGCCAGCGGTTTCACCCGCTTTCCCGTTGGAACTACTGCGCGTACCCGGATAAAAAGTAGCCTAGCCGTCCTCGATAAATAGGCTATCTAACACTGAAAGAATTTTTCAAATCGGACCAGTAGTTCCTGAGATTAGCGCGTTCAAACAAACAAACATACAAACAAACAAACGAACTCTTCAGCTTTATAATATTAGTATAGATTAAAATATACTGAGGAAGAAAACGTGTACGTATTATTCGTTAGATAATTTTTCCTGTCAGTGTATATGAATTAATATTTCATAACTGGGTTAAAAGTATCGTTTACGCGCAGGCGCGGAGCACCTAATTTTACTTTAGTGATAAGGCACGTATTCATTACTGAAAAAGTATGAAACTTTATGAAAATCTTCAAAAGCATGGTAAATGGTTTCTAATCTATACCAGACCTACAAATATAATAAAGAGGAAACTTTTTTTCTTTTCTTTTTTACCCTAAATTTCGTTGTTGGGAAGCTAGTAAAATAAGTTCCTCGGGACGCGGGAAAACAGCTAGTGTTCTATAATTACTTGTGACTAGCCGTTTTCCCGCGGTTTCACTCGCATCCCTTGGGAATTACTGCCCGTACCCGGATAAAATATAGCCTATGTCACTCGTGGATAATGTAGCTTTCGAATTAATTCGAATGGTGAAAGATTTTTTAAAATCGGTCCATTACTTCCAGAGATTACCCCTACAAACAAACTTACTTTACAAACAATTTTACCTCTTTATTATAATATTAGTATAGATTTGTCAATAAGCCTGCTTGTGACAACGTATCATTCTGGTACGGTATTTTACGGCATGTGTGAGAAATAACATTCTATTTGAGAGCCATTAAACGATCTACATATAAAATTCACAGCTAACCCAAAATTCTCTTTACTTTTCCGAGTGAATCTGCCAAAACTTTAACATAAAGAACGTCTATTTCGTAGTACAGACGAAAGCACGTCCAGTTAACAAAATCTGTCAAATTTCTGCAATAGATTTTCAACCTTATCATAATAGTGGTAGGTTAATGTTTGATTGGTAAAATTTGTCAGATTCGGGTACCGCGACCTGCTGTTGTCTGTACTAAAGATTCTAATTACTTGCGGTGCCTGCAGCAACTTGCATGTCTATTGAACCGCCAACAGCCATTTTGTTTTATGTGCTTTTCACAGTTTCGCACGCTCTAATCTTTTCGAAACTCTTTTATAACTAACGACTAAAACTGCGCCAACAGAATACAAGAAAATATAAAACAAAATGGAGTTTTGAACACAATTTTACCCCATTTGCGAGCTATTTGCGTAACATTCGGAATAACAATGGCTTTCATTTGACAGCTTTACAATATTATTGTGTTCTAGTTGGCATACGGAAAAACTTCGCAAACAAAGCAATGAATTTTATTGACGAAATTAAACCGATTGTCTTCACAACAAACAAGAATGTAATTGCGTTATTAAAAATAAATGGGTAATGATATGAAGCAATTAACTTTTTTATATAGAAAGTTACTTCACAACACATTGGATTTATTGCCTAAAGGTACGTTTTGAAAGCTAGCTGCCGACTGCAACTGGCGATAGTACGTTCTGCTGCTGCTTCCGTCCAAAACGATTTCATGCAATCCAATAGTGCAGTTGTGGTACGTGCGTTCGGCAACTCGCTTCCAAAACCAACCTTAACTCATGCACGGTGACTTCATTCAGGATTCAACGGGAGTCTTCGATTTCTACGATCATAACTAGAGATACCTCCATAATAAATATATTAGTTGGTACTGCTTTATATACGTGAGCGAAATCTGTAAGTGATCGCTGCTATCTACGAATCGACGACCCTAGAGACAGTAGTAAGTTTGTGATTTGTACGATATCTAGTTAGGAAACTTTGGGTTCGTTCAACTGATGTTTTGGTTGACTTGATAGATTTTTTGTAAGGTCAGCATCCTTTTGTATTGTTGACAAAAACAAGATATTTTTCGTATTGGATTCGGAAGTCTTTTTGGGATTAAAAGTGTCGATATAACGATGCAAAGTTTCTTCATTACTAAATGTTCATGTAAATGTTATAAACGTGTAGATAAAGCGAATGCAAACAGACTCGGTTGTAGGTAAAGTTATCTACGACTGAGCCTGCAAACGTACCTACTTATATTTAAGAACGGATTAATGGATTACGCGAAGAAGAGAGGTATGTAGGCAAAGAGCTTAAAGCAATGATTAGATAGTGGAAAAGGGACGGATGAAGAAATATGGTTTTGTGAAATACTTGAGTGACAGTGACTAGATGATAAATTTTAAACAACCACAGCTGAAAAGCACAGAGAATACGAAGAAACATGAATGGATTTAGATAGTAAATATTTTTTATTACTTGGATCAAAAATCATCAAAATATTCTCAACTGCTAAATAAGTAAGTAGATGAGTAAAGCTTAGTTTCACGGCTTCCAGATAAAGTTATTTGTTTCTTGTTATTTTCATCTGACAGATAGACAAAATTAAAAACATTTCTATGGCATTATATGTCCGATAGCTGTCGAAAACTTTATCTGGAACTGGGTCTAACTGCGGATGTCAATATTCTGTCTATCTCTGGATTTGCTTACCAGAGTACTTGTATGGGGCTATTGTCAAAATTCTATCTCTAGTAAGCAAATCCAGAGATAGATAGGTTATTGGGAACGACCGCTAAATTTCTTACCTCTGGATAACGGTGACATATAATGATAGTGCACGCTAGCGCCTCCAGCGGAGCACCCAGTCAGCGTGATGCTGTCAGGGTTCCCTCCGAACATGAGGATGTTGTTCTTTATCCACTGCAGCGCGAAGGACTGGTCCTTCAGCCCGTTGTTCCCTGGAGCGAACTCATCGCCGGTGCTCAGGAAACCTGAGGAGTTAAGAGATTTGTTAGCTATTGAACTTATTTTTGTGAAAGTCGGAAAAGTAATAAAAGAAGGATAATTTAAATAAGTAGATGTTTAATTAAATCATGTTATTTGTTTTGGTTGCTATGCAGCTTTAAAATCCTTGCTAATATTATAAATGCGAAAGTTAAACTCGTCTATCGCGCTTTTATGCCAAAACTATTGAACTTATTTAAATGAATACATAGCTAAATTTAAAGTTATCATTGAACCATGAGAAAGGAAATAGGTTACTTATTTTCCAGGTGCGGGAAATAGTTTTTTCGTGTCGCAGACGAAAGCCGATTATAAATCCACACTTAATATAAAATATACAGCTGAAGAGTTTGTTTGTTGTATGCGCTAATCTCAGGAACTACTGTCCCAGTTTGAAAAATTCTTTCAGTGTTAGATAGTCCATTTATCGAGGAAGGCTATAGGCTACTTTTTATCCGGGTGTGCGGAGTAGTTCCCACGGGACGCGGGTGAGACCACTGGCGGAAGCTAGGTAGCCATACATTGACCATAGCTCTTAGAGGTTCACCTCACTCCCGACATTTTCACACGAGAACAATATTCCTTTTGAAAAAGAAAATGGGAAGTATTATTAAAACACAATACAAAAGATAAACAGTTTCCTCCATTACTCTGTTATTATTGTGGCTATTATGTAAAATGATTGGGTTCTATCCCCTGAATTATTCTCGCGACCTTGGACCAACGAGATAGGGAAGTTGGTCTGTTCAATGAAATATAAATGAGCTTGTTTTGTGTTTTTGTTTTCGACTAAGTTTACCTGTTTGGATAACAGTTGTAGCTTTTACGAGTTTCCTTTTAGTTTTATTGATTTGTGCGATATTTTTGACGGAGAGTTCCGTAAATAAAGTGATGGGACAATATTTTTTTGTTTTTGATTTTAATCAGGTATATCTCGTATGAAGTATTTTAGAGGGTTTTCAAACATTCTTCTTTATTGTTTATTAACTTCTTAGAGTCTGTTAGCAGTTTCACCTGCTTCTTGAGAGAATTATGATAAAAGCTAGACCTTTTCTTATTACGATATAGGCTACATTTGATCAGTTTAAATAATATCCATTTACATATGAAAGAGTAAAAACTTACACACAGAATCTCAAGATTTTGCCATTGTAATATTAATGTGATACCTAAAGTACTTAATTTTATTTCTATCTAGCCGTTTTTTCGCGGTATCACTCGCGTCCCGTGGGACATAGTGCCCGTACCCGGATAAAATATAGCCTATAGCATTCACCAATAATGTAGCTTTCTACAATTTTTAAAATTGGTTCATTACTTCCAGAGATTACCCCCTACAAACAAACTTACAAACAATTTTGCCTCTTTATAATATTAGTATAGATGAAAGTAGAGATCTAATAATACGGCAACGGCCGCACATTCGCTGAATTGATCGCACGGTGAAGTCTCCGCCGTGTCTCCATTTTAAAATAGACACATTATTTATTTAAATGGTCTCTTTGCATTGCCCACTAACTACTGTGCTATATTTATGTACATCGAGACAATACGGTAGTTAACAACTAGTCCAATTCAATACTTTTATTGAACTTTCAAAAACTGTTAGGTAACATACTTTCATACAGTTTGTGTGAAAATGCTAACTATGACGTGACAGATTATTCACTCAGGTCAATACTTATTTTGCTTAAATTAAGTATCAATATTTTTACATTATTTTTAAGGTGCTAAATGAATATAGATATAGGATTTGTCTCGGCCCAGTCAACTACCTACCCAACCAAGGTTTTTATTATTCAGCTGGAGATATCCAATTTATCTGCAAATGAAAAGGAACTGTAACAAGTGCACTCCTGCGCAGATATAAATAGAATCATGACGATGATAGTGGGAGGATTATTGATGACAAAAATTACTACGGTCGGTCTAGGAATAGTAATTCTTAGACGCGTGTATCTACAATAGTAGCGGGCGCTTGGAGATTGCTTTTTAGACCTTTGTTTATCTATGTAGTAATCACACCTGATAGGTAATAAAAGCCTCAGTTCTATTGAACAGACCGCGTGCTTGAATTACTTCCCGCACATGGATAAAAAGTAGCCTGTATTTCATTCTGATAGTATCTTCATTAAAGTCCATCCTGTAGTTATTGTGTGAAAAGTAACAAACCTACACCCATACATTTTCCCAAACTTTCGCGTTTATAATATCAGGTAGTAGGATAAATTTTCATCCAGAATGGGAGTTAGTGAACAGGAGAATAATGAAAAATATAACTGGTGAAGTTTGAAAACCATTATCACCTGCCATTATCAAAATAATTACAAAGAAGTTTATTAATGCGCAAAATATTAAGTTCAGATATACAGACGCCAGCACATCAAAGCCAGAGATTTTTTCAATACATTTCCAAATTTAGCTCAATAGTGGAAGGTTAATGTTGGCTTGGTAAAATTTACAGATAGGTACACAAGTCGGTAAAAAATATATTTTTAAAAAGCTCCAAATAAACTTACCTAGAGGTCCAAGCCTGTAATTCAGAGTAACGACCACCATATCCCAATCCATGAAGTTGGTGGCTTCGTATACTGTCCCTTCTCCATACATGAAGGCTCCTCCATGGATGAACACCATGACGGGCAGGTTGGCTCCAGGGTTCATCTTAGGAGTGTAGACGTTCACGTAGAGGCAGTTCTCGCTACCTGGTGGAAGAATTTCAAAGTCAAAGTCAACATTTTTTATTTCAAGTAGACCTATATAGGTATAAGAACTTGTAGTTCTTATGAAAAGTCAAGCTAGTTGCACGGTTCCAAGGAGTTTTGGTCTCATGGAGAAGAACCGGCAAGAAACTTCAACTCCAACTCCATTTAGGAGTATTAGTACTTGTATACCAACCCGCATTGAGCAAGCGTGGTGATTAACGCTCAATCCTTTTCTGTGTGAGAGGAGGCCTGTGCCCTGAAGTGGGACGATAAAAAGGTGATGATGATGAGTACCTGTATTTTTGTAAATGGTCATGTTAGCTTAGCTTAATTTTGAATACACCAGGCCAGGCCAGGCAGAATTTTGAGGCCACAGGTTCCAGATAAAGTTATGGATGGCTATCTGACACTTTTATGGCACTATGAAACTGGCCGGCAGTCTCCTTAAAAGACAGTAAAATACAGAGATATCACACTTAAAATAAAAATTCATGTTACATTTAATTGCAAAAAAAAAGTATGCTAATTGTGCCTAAATGTTATATTTCATCGTCGTTTAGAAAGATAAATGCCTATTTGGTGAAGAATTACAGGATGACATACTAAATTACATATACTTATTTATCTCTGATCATTAAAATTATTCATACTTGAGCAGTCAACGACTCCTTTAGTAACAATATAAAAAATCTTTGACACTAAGTTACCGAAGTTAGTAAATCAAAGAGAATAATATGGAGTCATGAGTTAGCGACATCTTGACTGCAATGCGATATAAATTCTAAACCCTGTTTAAAAGTGAACAAGTTTTCTCCAACAAATATTTATAACTTAAATTAACTTGGAAAGAGTTTTGTACAGACGACAGCAGGTCAACGTATATGAATCTGTAAAATTTTACCAATCAAATATTAACCTACCGCCATTGCGATAAGGTTGAAGATCTATTGCAGAATTTTGACAGATTGTGGTAACTTGATATGCTATCGTCTGTACTTTCTTTAATAAACTGCAAGAAACAACTTTATTTAAGTTAAATAATCTTTCCGAAATAAAGGTTCGTTCAAACTAATTCTGGACTGCAGTGACCATGTCTCTTAATTTGGAAGGTCTCTAATTACAATAAATGGTCGCAACATTGTGAAATGTAGTCGCCAGATTGTTAACGAAACACGGCCATGTTCTTAGAAGTAAGTAGCAGTGGAGATTGTTACAGTTTCTTTGTAGTAAGTTACTGGCAGCTGGATTATTTTTTTCCTAGCTTGGACTGCCTGCTTTGCCGCCTGCTGGGCAAAGGCGTCCCCATATCAACATAAACGGCAGTTTTCTTGAAAAAGCTGTTTAGATACTCGTACTATGAATTTTCACGTTCAACTCTCAAAGTTCACAGTACTTTTTCATTATTGTAATTATTATGTAACGCTCTTGATTTGTATATTTACAATAAAAAAATATTTACAGAAGCTTAAAAACTAAACAGGTTTTTAAGAAATGAAAAACTATGAAAGTGAAAAGCGAGAAAGTGCCTAAGTATATTAGATTACCTGTGATCTTCTTTATGAAGGGATCGTATTGCAGACACGCGGGGAGCGGCTTGGTGGCGTCCCAAACTCCGAGCCATGGCTTCAACTGTTGCGGTTCCTGAAAATATAAAAATAAACATATGTAAAGAGGGTGCTAGTCTCACCTATTTCGTCAGAGAAGTAAACAAAAAACTGCAAGATTATCTTACTGCGGAAATCAATATTCTGTCTATCTCTGGATTTGCTTACTAAAGATAGGACTTTGACATTACTTGTATGGGGCTAATGTCAAAATTCTATCTCTAGTAAGCAAATCCAGAGATAGATAGTTGATGGTTATATTTCTTTACCAACTCATATTGAAGTCTACCTACTAATTAAATTTCAAAATTAAGCTAATGAAAATGACTAAACCCAATATCAAGACGAGAAATGCTTCGTATGATTTTAAATTCTGGCTTAGAATTGCAAATATCCATGCACATTTGATACCTAGATACTAACGAGAATACGAGGATGTCTTGATTGCATCTCTGCATATATGCTCAAGTATATTTGTAGGTATATGTGTATGTGTTATGGACTAGGTGATTAATGTGGGCATTATTCATAATGTGCGAGCATTATGAATAATGTCTAGCTCTATTGGGCTAAGTGATTAATTACTATCTAAACTTCATTATTTATCACATTGCACGGTCATTATTATATTGCTACATGACATTTGGGCAGTTTGATAATAAAGCCAAATTTGACGCGGTGCAGGGAGGTAAGAACGCGTGACACGGTTTGACCAATTAGAGACCGCTATTCAGCATGCGGCGCGTACGGCGGGCGCTATTGTTTGTATTTAGTTTTGCATTGTAAGCGAATACGGACGAATGCGGATAGGTTTTAATTTCGCAACTCATTGTCCAAAAAATATATATCCTAGAACATTAGCTGAAAGTTAGGTTTTAATGACAGAAACGAATTGCTGTAAATCCGACTGCACGCAGTCTTGTCTGCCCTACCCCTAGAGTGTAATTCAAAATCGCGTAGGCGCGGAGAGGCGAGGCGGGCCGCGAGTTGAGGAGCAGGTGGTTGTAACACTCGCCACCGCCGGCTCGCCGCCGGCTGAGGCTGGCCGGCACCGCCGGCCAGCAAGCCGAAGCTGCGGTGGTGAGCGTTAAACCTATCTGCGACGATAAACTCGCGTGGGACCGCCGGAGCCCCGCAGCGCCGGAGCCGTGACAGAAATCATGC
>NWSH02000525.1:1171747-1183762 GCA_002382865.2 Heliothis virescens | reverse complement strand
GAAAATTTCAGCTTTCTAGCTATCACGGTTAATGAGATACAGCGTGGAGACAGACAGACAGACAGACAGACAACGAAGTCTTAGTAATAGGGTTCCGTTTTTACCCTTTGGGTACGGAACCCTAAAAAACGACAGTTGAACAAGGAACTGTTTTGCAAACGAGTTTTTTTCTTTTTTGTTATAATAAAAATCATTATTTGGTAATACATTTAATTACAAAAAGTTGTTTTCGATTTTAAATAAGATACTTTTTGTGGCGCAACACTGACACGATAAAATTAGGTGACGGGGCAAGAATACGTTTGATTTTTTTCTAGATATAACCAAACTATTCATGTTTCCTAGTAACCATAATAGAAAAAGTAATAAAGCTATGTAAATTTATAGTTGAGCTATATGACTGTGATTATGCGTTTTTGTATATAATTTTTAAATCGAATAATCATTATTATTTTATTTTTTTATTTTTTTTTATTTTATGCAAATGGAACAACAAACAGCTACAATATACAGTGTAAGAAAGAAATGTAAATTAAACAGACATTAACAATATTGTAGCCCACAACGCTGTTCACAGATTAACTGTGGAATATAACAAAAATTAAACGCTAGGGCAATATTAATAATACACATATAACTAAAACTAAGCTTAAGCAGACTTATATAAAATAAAATTATAAATTATCATAAGTATTAAAAGAGCTCTTTAAGTATAAGACCTTTAAATTTGGTGGGAGAACATGCAAAAATATCAATATGTTCAAAAGTGCTATTGTAGGCAGCTATCATTCTGCGAACAGGTGAGCGCAAGCCGGTGTTAGAGTGGCAAGTACGCACGGAGAATAGTTTGCCAGCTCGCACCGTGCGCTTGTGTACTGTTCTCGGGACTGTGTAACATAACATGTTGGTCAACTCAATGCAGTCATATTTATTATTGACAATATTATATAAGGTTATGGCTTCCAAGTACTTGCGTCTATTTTCCAGTGTCGTGAACTTATACTTATTAAGTAAATCTTGATATGGCAAATAATATCCGAAACATCTAAAATGCATAGCGCGTAGAAATTTATGTTGAACACGCTCAATCGCCTCAGTGTATTTTTTGTAGTATGGACTCCATACACAAACAGCATAATCCAGTTGTGAGCGTACAAGGGACTTATATAGGCAGATATAAGAAGAGGGTTTCTTAAAATCCATTGTCGCGCGCATAACAAACCCGTAAAGTTGGTACGCTTTATTAACTATTTTGTCGATATGCAAGTCCAAGCAAAGCTTGGAGTCAAGGAGAATGCCAAGATCTCGAACAGAGTCCACTTTTGATAAGGGAACATCGCACAGTGTGTATGTATGTTTAAGGATGTGTTTATTTTTTGTAAAGTTTAAAAAGTTACATTTAGGTAAACTAAGCTGCAACTTATTTCTACGACAGTAGTCTGACAGTCTATCCAAATCTTGTTGTAGCAGGAGGCAGTCATTCTGGTTGTGTATTGTTTTGTATACCTTTAGGTCATCGGCATATAAGAGGAATTTGGCATTAAGAAAACTAATAATATAACTAATATTATTATAGAAGGCAATATGCAATCATTTATAAGTAAAAAAAAATGCATTTACGAGAATCTAAAAAATAGCTAAACACTAAAATGCGTAAAAAATGAAGTAATTTTATTCAGNTCCGTCACATTTGTAATATGAGTAGGATTTAGAAACACAGTGAATTTGTTTTAGGCTCTTGGGATTACTGCTGTGCACCAACTCATCGATGTGGATACAGCGAAGGTTTCCATAAACCATGGTAAGAAATTAAAAATAAAAGCTTCTAAAACTCTTACCTAAAGTATAATTATATAAGACTAGCTTTTGCCCGCGACTTCGTTCGCGTGGAATAGTGACTTCCGGCAAATTTTTGGTTTTAACCACATAGTTCCCGATCTCGCGGGATGTCTTCAAAAATGAGATCAACGCCATCTATCTACGGAGTATAGGAACAGCTTGACATTTATAGTACGGAATTGAACAATAGATGGCGCTGTATGTCCGGAATAAATTTATTTTTTATTTTTATTTTTTGAAATAAAAACTAGCCTATGTCCTTTCTCAAGTTCCAAACTATGTCTGTATCAAATTTCACACAAATCGGTTCAGTAGTTTAGGCGTGAAGAAAAGACAAACAGACAGACAGACAGAGTTACTTTCGCATTTATAATATTAGTTTGGGTAAAGTAACCAGAAGAATTTATAGCTTCCATTCCAGCAAAGATTATTAAAAATCGGTCTAAAGACAGTAAGGATTACTGCAGCACGGAACCACTCGCGTAAATAAAAATTGCACTTGACCAGTTTTAACAAGAATACTGCATCCAATTTGTATTCTGAGCTGAGAACTGATATTGATACAAATTGTTAGCTGCAACCAACGCGCAATAAAACTCTCCATTTTAAGAGCTCCTGCACACTACAGACTATTACTCGGCCGATAGTTTGTTCAGGCTCATAAATCAGTATGAAGTAGAATATGCACATAAAATAATGATGAGGTATTTTGCCGGTATAAGACAGACTAAAAACATCGATAAAATTGGGGAACGCCTTAAAAAAAAATTTGTCTACCAACGGACCGACTGTCTGCCCACTTTTCAGTTTGCAATGTCCGGGAATGTTATAACAAACTTAAGTGTCCATTGTTATTCTTGGAGCTGGTATGTTTGAAAACCTATACCTATCTACTAATATTCTACTCCTACTAATATTTTAAAGCGAACATTTGTGTGGATGTATGTATGTTTGCTTGTTACACATTCACGCGCGAATGGTTTAACTGATTTTGATGAAACTTGGCAGAAATATAGGTACTTAGCTTATATTATTATATCAAAATATCATATAGGCTATTTGTTATCCGGGGGAGGGAAGTAGTTCGAGTGAAACCGCTGGCAGAGAATTTCTTATTATTTTTTCAACACGCTAATCTTAGGATCTTTTTTAGTCCTAGTACTAGTTTTTTAGTGGGCTACTTGTTATATAAGTATGTATGCATATTAGTTCTCAGGAAACGCGGCGTTACCACGGAAAAGCAAAGTAATAATAATATAAAAAATAGATAGACATATTTTTTAATAGTGTTTACTAAGAGGTCGACGTTCGGCCTTGAACAATGTGTTATTCTAAACTACATTATGCCTCTTAGATAACTAGATACTATAACCAGGATACGATATAGTACGTTAATGTTTATGCTGACATTTTTTATTGGCTTCACGCTGACAATACCTATATATTTCAAATATAGACATATTTTAAAATGTTTAATCAACAAGCGTTAATTCAAAGTAGGCTGAAATTAGCACTTTTCAAACGTAAAAATTACATGAGACAGCCCCAAAAACGCCCGCTCTTCACCATACCCTTACTTCCTATGTGTTTTTGCTGGGAAGAACTGGCGCAACAAACTCGCCAGCAACACAGACATAGAGCCTATACAATGGATACTACATTTAACGACTAATTTTGCTCACGAACGGTAGTTTTTCGAGCCTTATAAAATAATTAATATAAAAAAGAATGCATCAGCAAGAAAAACATTTTTTTATTAACTGTGCGTCGAATGCGTAAAAATATTCCTCCTCATCGCTGTCGACTGGGAGCGTGCCCAAGAGGCTGGCAGCATTGCCATTCTGGGTTGCAATGCTTATCCTTTGTCCAAGATAATTTTCTAAGCCAAATACAAATATTTTTTTGTCTAAAGAACCGAACTTGTGTCTCGTGGCAACGTTCACTAGTATACAAAACTAAACTAGTTGCTAAATAATTAAGGTCTTGGCAGGCGTATTGGTAAATACAATATAAATACCAGTTCAAAATAAACAAAACTACGATGCGGCTAGCTCGATACAAAAATAATCTTGAAACTTTCTAATATCGTTAGCTATAATATTTATGTGTATTTGTTTGAAAATTATCTTACAATATACGAAAACCACTATAAAATGTAGAAGTTGGTATTAATTCTAAACTTCTCTCCCTTTAAATCCGCCCGTGGTTTCGCCCGCGTTTCAAGGGAATTTTTTAGTGCACCCGGGTAAAAACCTTGATAAATGGCCTAATTATGTTAAACTAAAAGAATTTTCAAATCGCTTCAACCAACCAAATTAACACTTCAGCTTTATACTTATAATAATATAATAATCACGTGTTAATTTCTACATAGTATAACTGTCATAAATATATCTACATATGTTTATAAGAATCCAGTTTTTTCTATAAATTATACCTTCTGGTGTTTTATTACATTGATGTCCAATAATGACCGATCATTAAATTATTAAAAACAATTATAAAACAATTAAGAATTCCTAGCAATTTTCAAAGAAAACATGATCAGTTATACAACAATAATGTGAAGATACGGTGACATAATGTCACCGTATCTTCACATTATGTATCACTGTGTTTTAATATGTTTTACATACTGATACTCTAATATAAATATTATAATATTCAGTACAATAAATACAAAAGATGTTACGTAAATAACGTTTAAAAAGATAGATAAATCTATACATTGACTAGTCACGATTATCTAGGTACTCAAAGAACTCGTAACAAGTATGTAAACCAGGTATGTATAAATAGTAATAATAAATGTTATNGGCTAATGTCAAAATTCTATCACTAGTAAGCAAATCCAGAGATAGACAGAATATTGATTTCCGCAGTTAAAGGAAAAACTTGCATACTAACCTCCATTTGTTACCGAATTAGAAAAATAAGGTTCTCATTTTGCCTTTACGTGCTATGCACACATATAAAAGTTTAATAAAGCTTTAATTAACAAACATTTCCAATAACACTCCTTTCGAATACTTTCCTAACTTTCGTAATATTGTCGTAGTCACTTGGAAATAAGTTTCTTAACATTATTTTAAACAAACTTGGATAAAGTCATGCTCACGCTTAAAATACCTGTAGGTATTTGTAGGTGTATTTTACGTTTAAGGTGAATGCGACGACTAGAAGCGGGAAATTCAAATAGGTATAAAATGGTTTTTTCACGTTTTACCTAAGTTAACATTCAATATGAGGCGTGATCTTATGATTGGCGGTTATAATATCCCACAAAGTAATTTCTGATGTCCTTGTTTAACTCCAAACTTCATATTATGAACTATAAACTGACGAAACTATGACATTTCGCAATAAAACGTTTTTTACAGTTACATTTAAATTGTAAAAAGTTTCGGAGTTAAACAAGGACATCAGAAATTACTTTGTGGGATATTATAACCGCCAATCATAAGATCACGCCTCATATTGAATGTTAACTTAGGTAAAACGTGAAAAAACCATTTTATACCTATTTGAATTTCCCGCTTCTAGTCGTCGCATTCACCTTAAACGTAAAATACACCTACAAATACCTACAGGTATTTTAAGCGTGAGCATGACTTTATCCAAGTTTGTTTAAAATAATGTTAAGAAACTTATTTCCAAGTGACTACGACAATATTACGAAAGTTAGGAAAGTATTCGAAAGGAGTGTTATTGGAAATGTTTGTTAATTAAAGCTTTATTAAACTTTTATATGTGTGCATAGCACGTAAAGGCAAAATGAGAACCTTATTTTTCTAATTCGGTAACAAATGGAGGTTAGTATGCAAGTTTTTCCTTTTGCTGCGGAAATCAATATTCTGTCTATCTCTGGATTTGCTTACTAGTGATAGAATTTTGACATTAGCCCCATACAAGTAATGTCAAATTCCTATCTCTAGTAAGCAAATCCAGAGATAGACAGAATATTGATTTCCGAAGTAAATCTGCAGCAGCTGTTACTTTTAAGCTTGTCGTTCCCACGAGCACAATATCGTTTATACATATAGGTACAGACAACAGCAGGTCAGTCTACCCAGATCTGTCAAATTTTACCAATTGAACATTAACCTTCCACTATTGTGATAAGGTTGAAAATCTATTGCAGAATTTTGACAGATTGTTGTAACTCAATGTGCTGTCGTCTATACAATAGACTTTAATACAACTTTCAAGGACATCACAAACAACATATGCCTACCTACTATTAATTAGGTCCCCAACTTTGTTTACAAGGTTGAAATGCCTATGTAGTTTGTATGGTTGTTTTAAGTAAATTAATAAAGACACATAAACCAGTATATTGCGTCGTTTACATTACGCTTTAAATAAGTATACACTTAAAGTATGTGAATATACTTAAGTACCTACTATACTGTTGTTAGATTTACCTGTCTTGGTAGGGTGTTTCTGATTTTAACGCTTTTAGAATAAGTTTTATGTGTGCAATTTACTTATAATTTGCAGTAGTATGAAACAGATATGAACTTATGAAGATTTTTTTGTTCCTACCTAAAGGGAAATAAATAAAGTTATTTTAGTTTTGTGACAAGACAAAAACCTACTCTGTAACGATTATTGGTTTTAATTTCCTGCAATTAGGGTTGCCATCCGTCCGGGTTTTCCCGGATTTGTCCTCGTTTAGAGGGCGTCCGGGGAGCGTCCGGGGAAGGTTTCATTTGTAGACCGGGTTTTAAAAAATAAAAGAAATTGGGTCGCCCGCCCGCGAGACACGCACTATGCTCATTTTTACAATAAATAAAGACAGGTTGCGACCCGACTTTGCGAAAATTTCGCGCTCGCTTCGCTCGCGCATATTTTAAATATCAACATCTGGCCAACTTGGACTTGCACATGGAAGGTTGCATACTTTTAACTATAAAACAGTTAAAATCACGTTTGTTTTATGGGAACATAGCCTAAAATACTTATTTTATTCTAGTTTTCAATAATTGTTGTTATAGCGGCAACAAAAATACATCATCTGTAAACAATTCAACTGTTTAACTGTCTGTGACAGGCGAATAGGGAAGTCTTTGTAATAGGGTCTCGTTTTACGGTTTGGGTACGGAACCCTAGAAATTACCATGTCTTATCAACCTAGCAAGCACGGTCCCAAAACTGTAAGTATCTGGTTGAAAAATCTTCTAAATGTTCAGTATTCAACTTGTTCACTTCTATTGGTGTTTTGAATTACAATTTTTAACGATAGTCAGAAGGATTGAGAAATACTATCGTGTTCCAAAAACTATCGTGATTATAAAAGATTTCTCAAAATAATAAAACAGGTGGTCACTATTTCCTGCTGTTTTTTTATTCAAGCATATAATAAAATTGCACTCGTCCATCACCCGTCCAAAAAACTAAAAAATCGCGAATTCTGTTACTGCTAGTGTTTTTTTTCCCCAATCATTTTTTCACTCGCGCCTTCAGAGGCGGTATATATTTTTTCATAGGATTTGTCATAAACCAAAACAACTTTACTTACAACATAAAAATTTCGCGCTCGCTCCGCTCGCGCAACTTACTTATCCCTTTCCTTTACATTTATGAATTGACGGTGAAGACTTAATTATGCATTTCTCCAAAAAGTTCAAGCTCATTAGATCTTACTTATGATCATCAAGAACCCAAACGCGACATCTCGGTCTTTCAAAAATACAGAAAAGTAAATTTTAAGTATCAATTTGTCGTTTTTGACGGTGCTTAATAGAAAAATAACAAGTTATCCCAGGTCCCAACCTAGGCATCGCCGCCACTGGAGGGGCCCCATTTTGCTATTTGCCCCGGGGCCCCCGGTAACCTAGCCTAGCTACGCCACTGCTCGGCCCGTTCGTAAAAGATCTTGTTGACATGTCCGGCTTTTNGGGGCCCCCGGTAACCTAGCTACGCCACTGCACGGCCCGTTCGTAAAAGATCTTGTTGACATGTCCGGCTTTTGGACTCTAAAATCCGGGGTTTTCACGCGTCTTGTCCTGTTTTCCAAATTTTAGAGATGGCAACCCTACCTGCAATGTGTCTGCACGTGTGTTTGTTTTTTTAGCTACTTTGAATCAAGCAAGTCATGCCTTATAAATTCCGTGTTTATTAATAGAAATAGAGGTAATAAAAAATAAAGACACTAAAATAAATAAAACGTTTCGAAAGCAATTAGGTACCTACTATTATATCTAGAAATCTTTGTACCCACCGGTTTACCCAACCACCGTATGAAGGGTTATGTTTGAGTACTCCACCACATAAGAAGAAATCAATATAAAATAATATTACCTCCAAACTAAAAACGAGAAACTGACCACTAGTTTTAACAACTTACCCTAAATCTATACTTTCCGATCGGCGGCCGCGCATATGGTATTCCTTGGAAGCTGGCGTAAGACCTGCCTTTCGTAGACACCTTCCAGGCCCCTTGGAGAAGACCATGGGCCACTCTAACGGTAGGATTAGGGGCCTGGCTGGCCACAAACCCGGCAACGATTAAAAACAAGAATAACCTCAACGCCATGTTTAAAAATATACAAAATGGCCGCGATCGCATGCGTGCGCGCGCGCTGCTAGCTCGCGCGGTACTAAATACCTACTGTTTATAAAATAACAGATACCAATGATGCGGTCGCTTAGTACAGACGACAGCAAGGCAACCTGTCCGCATCTTTAAAATTTTACCAACCGAACATTAACTTTCCGCTCTATTGTGATAAGGTTGAAAATCTACTGAAGAAATTTGACAGATTGTGGTAACTTGATGTGCTGTCGTCTGTATGTAGTTGGTAACAAGCTACCACAGATACGCGTGTATCATTAATAGGCGATTCACAGATAATTCCTATGTTTGACCGATAACGATATTTTTTTTGAGTTACCACAGTTTGAAGTTTATTCGAATGTGAAATTTCGGAGTCCTGAAATAGAGACTATTTTTTAATTAGCATTTTGATGTGAATGTTTGTCATATTTGTGATCGGTATACGCAGTGACACGAGTAGGCAACACCCTATGTTTAATTAATGAAACTGGAAATTCAACATAACATTAATTAACATATTAATATTTTATCATTTTAGTTTATAGTGTGTATTCAAAAAAAATGGTATTTACCTAGATATTTTAGAACATAGGTACAGCTATTTTTGTGTAGTGTTTGTATTTATGAAAAAAGTACTTAGTTACGCCAAAAACTCGTGATGAGGAAAATGTACTCGAAAACTCAGGTGCGAAATATTTTTGGAATAATTTTCTAGTTTTTGGCAAAAGATTATCTTTAGTTTTTTGCTGTTTGCCAAACGGTTTTCTTTTCAATATATTTGAATTTTATTTGTTGTGGCAACCAAGTTCCATATAGCACTTTTAAAAGCTTTTAAAAGTTAAATACTGGCTAACCTCGCATCTAATTTAATCTGAACATACATTAAAACCCATTAGGATTTGGCGACAAAGTGGCAAAACTTATAAAGTCCTAACACCCTTTTATGTTGTAAATAAATTATTTAAAATATTCTCAACTTTGAGTAGGTACAGACGGCAGCAGGCCAACCTACTCGAATCTGTCAATTTTTATCAATCGAACTTCAACCTTCCACTATTGTGGTAAGGTTAAAATCTGTTGTAGAAATTTTATAGATTGTGGTAACTTGATGTGCTGTCGTCTGTACATACCTCTCACTTTTTGTAATGTCTTTTATTTTATGAAAGGGTTTTATGAAAAAGTCTGTAAGTGCACTTAAGGCATTGTTCGTAATTTTATCGCAAATTGTGTTCACTTGGGTGACCATGCGTTTTCAAGGAGTCTGGCCTAGGTCTGGACGTCCACTTAGGAGGTAAGAGTAGCGTCCAGTGGAGTTTTTGAAGTCATCCATTACGATTCAGTAATTTAAGCTTTATTACTGGACTAACTTCTGCCAGCGGCTTCGCCCGCGTAAAACTTAAAATTCCGTTTTTTTTCGTTCCCGTGGGAATTTCGGGAAATCCTTACGTATCTCGCGTGAAAGTCCTAACATGAACCTCTGTGTGAAATTTTAACTTTATAGGTTCACGGGCGTTGAAGAGTCAGTGAATGAGTCAGGACTTTAATTTTTATATGTATAGATAGACGATTTTGTAACTCTGAAGCAATTGTCAGGATTTTTAAGTCACGTAGTCAGTCATAGAAATGCATTAAATTAAACACCAAATATACCGCCTTTCTGTTTTAAGGCTGCTTAACCCCGTTGTCTTTAATAACATCTAGCATTCTGCTATAAAGAAAATTTAATTTTCAAGTGCATCTGTGACGCTGCAGTCGTTCTTCAAGATCACTTATTGTTCCGCCAAGTCACGTTGAGAACTGCCCCTGGAAACGACAACGCACACCATTATAAAACTGTATCTTGTACCAAATTCCCGCAAAGTGTCCTATCCACTGCGCGGTTGCAATGAGACGTGAATAAAATAGACAAATTTAAAACGTCAATGGAAATGTAGCTTAGGATTTTCTTCATTTTGTTTACTTTTTTAGTGGAAGGTTCTTCAAGAAACACAGAATCCGTATGAATTTCTGAAATTAATTGCAACGAGATGTTACGCGCGAGTTAATTCAAAATTGTATTGTGGAAAATTGAAGTTGACTGCATATTGTAGTAACGTTGTTTGTATTTCTGAAAATGGGCTGCGGTATTTTGTTGAAGAATTTTTATTTCTAAAAATGGTTTTGAGATGCAAAACCATTTTTGATGGGTGGGATGGGTAGAATCCTACTTATGATACCATACTAAGCTTTTGTCAATTTCAGTTATTCCGAATTTGAACATACTTTACAGTACAGAACATATAAAGGAGGTTCTCCTCCTCCCTCCTTTATCTGTTCTGTGCTTTACAGCATGGAAGACGATATGGCTGGAAAGAATACTATTTACTACGGAGATGGATGAAGTTGGAATAAAAAGTATGGAAGAAGAAAAAATTAACTATTAAGAAAGGGCAACTTTAATTGTTCAACTTTACAGAAAGATCTTTTTGGTTGCTGCATAATTTTGTGTTTAAAAAACAGCTTGTATGGCTGTATAATGCGGTAATTCATCTCTCTCAATGTGGTTTCAATGTCCTTCGATAACTTATGTTAAAAAATGAAGAACTTAAATAATGAGTTCCAAAACTTCTTTAGACGAGCTCGTACTTTCTTTCGAAGTTTGAGATAATCTTGATACTGTTGGAAAGCTAAAAACAATTTGAATCTTACGAATAAATAAAAGTTTTGATTTATTTCATTTTGATACGCACAATATTGTTTCAAGTAAGTGGGTCACTTTTCCAACAGAAATATTATCGTTCGGCCTTACACAACAAGATTAAGTGCTTACCTATTTATGAACACCACGTTTACTATTGTGTTTAGAATATATAAAAGGATTTTATATTAATAAGGTAGAATTTCACGCTATAGAAATTATTGAGCGCGAACGTAAAATGCGATTGTAGGCGATTTTTCAATCAAAAAATACAGCTGTCTCAAGCGAAATCTAATTTCTAAATGCCAGAAAACGTACCTAAATGCTAATTAAGAATTGCTTACTTCACGAATCTTGGCTTGTGATACCCGGCTACCATTATGTTCGGTAACAGCTTTGGCAGACGTTACGGGTAATCTGAAACTAGAATGTCTGACAACCAGACCCCGTCTGATCTTCTTACCAAAGAGGTCAGATAGGCAGTCGTTACATGTGAAATCTGGTAAGTATAATTCGCGTGAAAATTTTTGTTGACCCTGAACATTGCGCGAGTGCGAGACTTGCGCTCGGAATTTAGTTTCGGAACGACATCAACTTTTACGAGAACTGTTAGTACAGTTCTTAGAAGTGACGACCTCGTTGGCGCAACTGATGATCCCGGGTTCGATTCCCGGTACGGTCAACATTTGTGTGATGAGCATGTTTGTTGGCTGTAGTCTGGGTGTTATCATATGTATCTATCTATACTAATATTTTAAAGAGGAAAACTTTGTTTGTTTGTTTGGTTGTAATGAATGGGCTCAAAAACTACTGGACCGATTTTAAAAATTCTTTCACCATTCGAAAGCTACATTATCCACGAGTGACATAGGCTATATTTTATCCCGGTACGGGCAGTAATTCCCACGGGATGCGAGTGAAACCGCGGGAAAACGGCTAG
>NWSH02000525.1:1159346-1169472 GCA_002382865.2 Heliothis virescens | reverse complement strand
AAAACGTACCTAAATGCTAATTAAGAATTGCTTACTTCACGAATCTTGGCTTGTGATACCCGGCTACCATTATGTTCGGTAACAGCTTTGGCAGACGTTACGGGTAATCTGAAACTAGAATGTCTGACAACCAGACCCCGTCTGATCTTCTTACCAAAGAGGTCAGATAGGCAGTCGTTACATGTGAAATCTGGTAAGTATAATTCGCGTGAAAATTTTTGTTGACCCTGAACATTGCGCGAGTGCGAGACTTGCGCTCGGAATTTAGTTTCGGAACGACATCAACTTTTACGAGAACTGTTAGTACAGTTCTTAGAAGTGACGACCTCGTTGGCGCAACTGATGATCCCGGGTTCGATTCCCGGTACGGTCAACATTTGTGTGATGAGCATGTTTGTTGGCTGTAGTCTGGGTGTTATCATATGTATCTATCTATACTAATATTTTAAAGAGGAAAACTTTGTTTGTTTGTTTGGTTGTAATGAATGGGCTCAAAAACTACTGGACCGATTTTAAAAATTCTTTCACCATTCGAAAGCTACATTATCCACGAGTGACATAGGCTATATTTTATCCCGGTACGGGCAGTAATTCCCACGGGATGCGAGTGAAACCGCGGGAAAACGGCTAGTTTATTTATAAAAATACATACGTAATTATATGTAGTTTATCAGTTGTGTGAGCAATGGAACACAAGCTCATTAATAGTTTACCAAGGGGCTAGACGATCGAGAGTGAAAGGGTGTGCCGATATTATATTGTATTGTATAGTTCTTAGAAGTAGCTGCACCTTGTTAGACATGAAGCCGACCTGAACATAGCTACGGAAAGACTAAACAAATGATGTTATGATAGCCAAATTATATGATCGGATGACAATACATAAAACTAGGTAAGTACACTTGTTAGCGTCCCCTAATATTCCGAAAACTTATTAAATCGCCCTTTCTATATAAATTAATATAGCAGTAAATTGTAATTTAGTTAACCGCAACTGCTGTTATTAGTCTGAACCGGTTTTACAATAATAATTAACTTAATTGCACAGTGTAACGTTATGTGGTGGCTTTGTCAAATGTATGCGACGCGACGTTGAGTGTTTACACTCTACTTATTTAAATTTTTAAATTGTATTTTAATTAGTTTGCTGCAACTTATGCTCGCAATTTTATAATTGGCTGAGTAATTAGTAATTCGGCAGCGTAGATGTCAATTATACTTGTACTTACTTAATTAATTTTACCCCGTTTTGTATTTTGATTTTGTCGTTAAAACGGACATATTTTTCGCAGTCGGTTTTTCTAGGAGTTCTAAAAGCGTAATTTTTTTGATTGATATGATTCTTCTTGTCATGTATGAAAGTTTAAGTTAGATATCCAATAATACCTACGTAAATGTAACTCCGATAATCCCGATGATGTGCACGTACAGGCGCCAGCATATTAACCTACCTTAATCTGTCAAATTTCTTCAATTGATTATCGACCTTATCACAATAGTGGTAGGTTAAAGTTAAAAAAATGTAAAATTTGACTGATTCATGTAGGCTGATGAGTTGGTGTTTGTACATTTGCACACTCAAGTATGGCTCAACCATTTACCTGAAATAAAATAAAACATCTATATAAACATTAATAACAGTTATCATGATATAGTAATATCGGACAGCTTAATTCCACCATTGGGCAAACACGAGCTCAGAGCCTAATCCTACTGAATAATGAATATTTCATTGGATTCCATGAAAACTAACACCGGGATCAAAACTTGTAATACAATGCATTTATCGGATTCTGCTGAATACTGGGCGAATGCACGGACAGACAAAGTTTTGCATTTATTATAATGTTTGTGATAGTGAGTATTGATCCCTTGGAAGTTATTGCTGTAAAGATTAGTACCGACGACAGCAGGTCAACCTACTCGAATGCGATTTTTACGATGTTTATGTACAGACAACAGCACATCAAGTTGCCACAATCTGTCAAATTTCTGCAATAGATTTTCAACCTTATTACAATGGCGGTAGGTTAATGTTCGATTGCTAAAATTTAACGGATTCGTATACGTTGACCTGCTGTTGTCTGTACGATTAAATTGATTTTATCATAGTTGGTATATAAACAACATCATATAATTTGGTAACAAGGAATATTTTGAACATTTTTTTTAATGCAACTGGTTATTTACCGCTTAGTGAGTATTAAGTTAAAACGAATTTTGTAAACAATAAAAATACTTTATCATATGCTCCTGAAATCATGTCAAGAAAACGTTTAGATATTCTTGCTTACACTATCTAATCTATACTAATATTATAAAGCTGAAGAGTTTGTTTGTTTGTTTGAACGCGCTAATCTCAGGAACTACTGGTCCGAATTGAAAAATTATTTCAGTGTTAGATAGCCCATTTATCGAGGAAGGCTATAGGTTACCTTTTTATCCGGGTGCGCCGAGTATTTACCACGGGACGCGGGTGAAACCGCTGGCAAAAGCTAGTTTAGTATAATATTGTAGTTCACAGAAACAGGCGAGATATTGAAATATTTTATTCAGATTACATTTACAATATCACATTTCAGATTGCCGCGTCAGAAAATATTATTTTCTGTTACGGTAGAAAAATCTTTTATATATGTACTAACAAACATCAAAAAGTTTTCTCTATACAAAATTGGTATTATTTGATTTAGGAGCGCAACGGAATTTTAAGGTAGGACCACATTTGTTACATTACCCCTCACTCAGGAACAACGCAATTGAATTTACAACTGTATGTAGCAAATGTATGTCTCAAACTCTAATAAGTACCTATGTACATGTCGCTCAAATCAAGGAGTGCTATGGAACCGGGGCTGCGAATGTTCGAAAGAGTTACCGCGGCCCAGGTACACAAAGGGCTCCAGAGGGAACACGGTGGATTTTAGTCAGTAAAAGTCTGACACTCACTCACGCTGTCACCCACAGCGGGAGGGGTCATCTGCTGATATCCCATCGAAGGAGTGTTGTGGAATAGGTTTTGAGCATGAATGTGGATGAATATTGTGGGGCCAAACGACCAAAGAAACGATGGATGGATGTGAAAGTCGATAAGGTTAGGAAGAATGTTACTTGTGAGATGATAAAAGAGTATCGAAGAAGAAAACATGCTGCGCCGATTCCAAATAAATTGGGCTAAGGGCAGGAAGATGATAATAATCAAGGAGTGCTGTGCAGCAAGTGTGTTCTAAGCTGTATAACTAACAAATCTAATTTGTGGTACAATCTCGTTCGTCGTAACGGGATGTACTTAATTTTTCAGAGAAGTTTTTCTGCAGTAAGTTTATTAAATTTAGTTGCGGGTCAGATTAGTTTCTGTCTAATTGGTGCTATGCTGTGAATTTGAAGTTAATTCGACTCCTGGACAGGAGTGTTTCAGAAAAAAAATCTGAGCAAAAGTCTGGATTGTGGTCATACTTTTTGGGATAATTGGTAATGAATACTAATATAAAAATCTATAGGTACTAATAATATAAAGATGAAACACTTTCTTTGATTCGCAAAATTCTTTCACTGTTTGAAAGGTCCCGAGTAACGTAAGCTATAATTTATTCGGGCACGGGAAGAAGTTCCAAAAACAGCTAGGTGTATGTGGACATTTATGATATACTAGCCGTTTTTCCGCGGTTTCACTCGCGTCCCGTGAAAATCACTGTACCTATAGCACTCACGAATAACGTAGCTTCCTACCAGTGAAACAATTTTTAATATTAGTTCATTACTCCCAGAGATTACCTCTTACCAACAAACTTACTACGAACAATTTTATCTCTTTATAATATTAAGTATAGATAATGTAATATGAGTTTGCATAAATCTATTTAATTTTAATACAGCTATTTGACTGGGGTAACTATTAAATCTTAAATTTGAGTTTCATCTGGAATTATGTCTGCCAAAATATCACAATATGTGAAGTCATTAATATGTATGTTCGTTTCAAGAAGCCTTGAAGTTCAGGTCTATGTTTGGTTACAGTACTCCATCTCAAGACTAATTTAGATGAAGTTCCATATTTAGCATTACAGTTTACTAGTACCTACATGAATTAATCTTCAACATATGATTGCTTATGTCTGGGTCACAGCCTCTCAACATTTTTTCTTAAATAGGTCGCCGCAATAAGCTTTTGAATATCGTAGATAGCGCAATTAACACTGATATCGTGCGTAGCATCTCATGTTGTAGTTTTGGGCTAATTACATTAACTTTTTTATTGCCATCCAGCGTGGCAATGCTGCCAGCCTTTTGGGCACGCTCCTGGCCTACAGCGATGGGGAGGATATTTTTGCCGCTTTTTAGTTTTAGTTCTCAAGTTTTTTTTTGTAATAGAATAAGTATTGTTAGAAAATTTACTAGTTCCTTCAGAGATGGCGCTACTGGCGAAGGAGGTTTCACCAAACTTATTAAGTAATCTGTGGTACCACGCTTCATGTGTCAGAGAATCGTTCGATGTCGGGTTGAAAGCAGTTGTGTGGTTTTTGCTAGTAAAAATGAAATATATATCGGTGTCTCAGTTCTGAACTCTTTATAGTATCTTAATCTTTTTTTAGTAGAAACTTTGTTCAAGAAGCTCAATTATATTTTTATCTGGTTTAAAAATAAATCATCATCAGCCTTTTTATCGTCCCATTGTTTGGCACAAGCCTCCTCTCACACAGAGAAGGATTGAGCGTTAATCACTACGCTTGCTCAATGCGGGTTGGTGATTACAGACTTTTTAGTCCAGGTTAGTTTTTTTTTAGTCTAGGTTCCCTCGAGGTGTTTTCCTTCACATTTATTTAGCCATTGGTGCTAAAAATTAAATAAATACCGAATTAATTTACCGATTGCCATAATTATAACTACAGTAATTATCTTTTTAACCCAGAAATGTTTAATCGTTTTAATATTGAGAACCTCTGGTTTCAAATAATATAGCCTAGATGAAGACCGCGGTTGAAAGCTATTATCTTATGTAAACTCAAGTTAACTGGTTCTGAATAAACCATATTTCTATTACAGCGAATGTGTTGTTAACTTACCAGTATTAGGCCGTAAATTGAGATGGCGCTGATAAGTGATAAGTTTGTGTGGTATTGTAGGCGATTGGCTTTCTTTTATTTTTTTTAAAGATAGGTAATTTTTTGTCAAGTTGAAGGTCTACGATGGACCACACGTCAAAGACTGCAGCTTCATCAAGTCACGACCGGCACGGTACGGTACTCAATTCTTTATTTGCATTCCATGTTATACAGGTGGTATCTTATAAAGTTAAAACAATGTATTAGAAACAATATGGACCCGGTAGGGCACAGCATAAAGAGGCTAGAGAGGTTTGCAGTACATAGTAGTACTAAAATCTATGCTTATTGCTAAAAACTTAAGTATGCTATCATAATATGCGTGACGGCACGGTACGGCACGGCACGCTACGGCAAGGCACGGCGGAGCTGTTGTTAGGTAGCTGCAAGCTCGCCTTCACTCCGCCTTTTTTTTTTTGTCGCTGGGAAAAAATAAAAAAAAGGGAGTCCATAGCGTCCAGGCCCCCACCGGCGACTGCCCGCCTTACGGCAAGCCCCACAGCCTGCCTTCCCTCCACCTGCAAATAGCTTACTGTGTACCACAGTATTAACCAAATGGTATTAATTGCCTTAGGTTGTTAACTTACCTTGCCTGATTTTAAAATAAACAAACCCCAACGGTTCACAAATATTTGTTTAGCAAAGCTTGCTTTTCAGCAAAATACAAACTATGTTATAATGCCTCAAATACGATAAATAAATTAGAAAGTTTCGTTTTAACTTTACTGGAAAAGGCAAAGGGTTTTTTTATTGTTACTATGTAAAGTTAGGGTTTTGCTATTTTGTTTGTATGAAAAGAGGCCTCAAATTGTTTTGATTGTAAATGAAAGTTTGGAAAAATGGCCGCTTTTTGATGCACAACAAAACATTGAAAACATATCAATACAGACATATACATATACCTATATATAGAACTAGCTTCTGCCAGCGGTTTCACGCGCGTCTCCGGAACTACTCGGCGCACCCGAATAAAAAGTAGTTTATAACCTTTCTCGATAAATGGGCTATCTAACACTGCAAGAATTTTTCAAATCGGGCCAGTAGTTTCTGAGATTAGCGCGTTCAAACACACAAACAAACTCTTCATCTTTATAATATTAGTATAGATTTAAATCTATACACTTTCTAGAAACTGGGTAATCACCATAACGTCATCTTAGAGCGAAAACCTCGGAAATGCAAGCTTTGTAATTATTTTTTTTTAATTTAATTTCTAAGAAGGAAACATCGCCAAACACACCTACTTATTTCTCCTGAAAAGTTAAGTTTTTCATACTTATGAGGTTTTCACTCTAAGGCGACGATAAGCGCTAAACTCTACGTAAATAAAAACAAAAGTCTTACACGTTTTAAAGTTATGTAATCTTCCATAAAGGGTGACAAAGTGATAAATACAATGCTCGTATTTGTAGAAAATGTTGCCACTCGTAAAGAACAGTTTTGGTATAAATCTCGTATTTTGGGATAAAATATTTGAAAAGTTTCCACAGCCAGACAGATTCATGAGCGTCGTGTTTTATTACTTTGTTTCAAGGTAAATTCGATTACAAAAAGATTTTGTTTTGATAGGTACTTTTCGGGAACTTTGTTTAGCTTGTAAACTGGGTGTCGGTTTTCTTCCTAACAGTCTTTTTGAATGAAATTCAATACTTATGCTACTTAATAGAGATACCTACATCTATTTTTAACCGACCTCAGAATAAGATGTCAGGTTCTCAATTTGACCTCGTATACATATATTTTTGTAATGTACTGACGGACGGTTTAACGGAGTTATAAAATATGGTATTTTGTAAATTCTCCAGTATATCTTCAAAAGCTAAGAGGGGTTAAATTTAAAGTTAAGTTTGTGTTTCTGTAAAAAAACTTTCGCTACAAAGCCCGGCTTGAATCCAAAATCTCGAGTTTTATGAGACCCCAGAGCAACAATATACATGTCTATATCTTAAACTAGCCGGTTTCCCGCGGTTTCACTCGCATCCCGTGGGAATTACTGCCCGTACCCGGATAAAATATAGCCTATGTCACTCGTGGATAATGTAGCTTTCGAATGGTGAAAGAATTTTTAAAATCGGTCCAGTAGTTTTTGAGCCTATTCATTACAACCAAACAAACAAACAAAGTTTTCCTCTTTATAATATTAGTTTAGATAAATTATTTTCTGTAACATTCTTTACAGAAAATATTTTTTCTTTAACTGCACACTGCACCTGTGTTTTGTTCTAAATAGCCAGTTTAAGTCGTAAATCTGATTGCAGACGTGTACCAACAGAATGGATAGCGCAGCTTGTGACCTTGACCTTGGCTCGTGTATTGATATTCGGTCTTCTATCTTTGTCACCGACTGAGGCAATAAACTATACTATACGTTAGGATTGACTTTTCGGTTCATGGGTGGAATCTGTGCAGACTTTTGTGCGGTATTAGCCATATAGGCCATTAGTTTTCTTCATTTTTATTTTCTTGTATTATTTTACAGGGCCGTCTGTGCACGAGTCTGAATCACACTAGGCCGGTTTATCAAATTGTTTTAAAAGTAGATATGGTTAGCGTTTTCATTGTGCGACAAAAAAAACTTTGGCTCATGCGCTTGTTTGTCAAGAAACTATATGATACCAATACTTTTGACGCCTATAAAACTCAAACATCTTACAAAAGATATTTTTTTGTCTTGTATACTCTCTAATAATTTGATGTAAAAGCAACCTGATGAGAATACAAAATACCCTTTTTAAGTATTCATGTCGAAGATCCAATATTATTTTTAGCGAAAAACACTAGGTCTCCTCTCTCTTGGGAACGATCTATTATCGTGACAGACTTCAGCCTAGATTGATTGTAGGGCTTAGTTCAGAAAATAAAGGCTTTTTGGGTTATTTAAGTTCCAATCTGTTGTCGTGTATGCCTAGTGGGTAAAGCACCAACATCCCAAGTACGAGTGTGTGGGTTCGATTCCAGGTCAGGCCAATGCAACTTTGTTAAATTTTGTATGTACATTCTAGGTATATCATAGACATTCATGGCTGATTAAAGGTGAAGGAAAACATCTCGAGGAAACCTGGATTTTCAATTCTGAAATCACCAACCCGCATTGAGCAAGCGTGGTGATTACGCTCAATCCTTCTCTGTGTGAGAGGAGGCCTGTACCCAGCAGTGGAACGATAAAAAGGCTGATGAATCTGCTGTACGTTGAGAAGAAATGTTAGAACCAGTTTCAGAGATTTCAGATAGATGTTACAGAAAATGCCATAGAAATGAAAAAAAATGCATTATCCGACAGATAGCTATCTAGAACTTTATCTGGAACCTCTGACAATGGCACCTAATAATGTATTTAGGATTTTGGATAGTATCAATTTGCATATGAAAAATCACAGGTAGATAAGCGTTGTGTATATTGGTTTACTGCGGAATTCAATATTCTGTCTATCTCTGGATTTGCTTACTAGAGATAGGAATTTGACGTTACTTGTATGGGGCTAATGTCAAAATTCTATCTCCAGTATGCAAATCCAGAGATAGATAGGTTATTGGGAACGGCCGTTAAACATTAGTTATAAGTAAATGTGTCGTTACTAATGAAATTGCCGTGTAGACATTTTTTGAAATAAATAAATAAATTCGAAGCATAAAACTACATTATCTATATTAAAACGATAAAGAGTTTTATTTTGTATCTTAATATTTTTTAACCTGCCCTTTTATCTTTTACAAGGAAAGCAATTTCTTAATGACAGCAATGAAGGAGTTCTTTAATATCATACATTAAAAAGGTTAATGTGTACGTAGAAAAGTGTTCCATATTTTGTAAAGAAAAAAATATGAGTGTCATTACTTTTCGTGCAAAAGTTTCATAAAACATTGTCTCTATAACAAGAATAAGTTAAGAACGATTCTAGACTAACTAAATTAGTCTCAAAAAGAAAATTTCAAGGTCAAGGTCAAAAGGACTTTCAAAGGTCATTATTTCATAAACAAGGTGAGTATTCCCACGTATGTACCAAGTGTTAGCATTTAATAGTTTCAGTATGTTTTTTCTATATATTTACACTAAGTTTATTGTTGTGGGATCGAATTCTGAGAATGTCTGGTTCATTATTAAATTCCATTTAAGTATAGACGACAGCACATCAAGTAACCACAATCTGTCAAATTTCTGCAATCGATTCTCAACCTTATCACAATAGTGTTAGGTTAATATTGGATTGGTAAAATTTTACAGATTCGTTTACGTTGACCTACTGTCGTCTGTACAATAGCATTCGGAGAAAAACTTGTTTGTGAGTTTAAGTTCTGCATATACCTATGTATATAGAAAAGAAGGTGGGAGCCCCTTTAATATTTATTATATTCTAGTTTACAGTATTTGTTATTATAGCGGCAACAATAATATATTATCTGTGAAAATTCCAACTGCCTACTCACTGCCTACGGCCTAGTCACGGTTCTTGAGATAGGTACAGCCTAGTGAAAAGACAGACAAACAGACGGACAGCGAAGTCTTAGGGTCCCGTTTTACTCTCTAGGTACGGAACCCTAAAAACACTTACGACAACACAAGGGTATTACAAAAGCAGAAATATCAATTCTTAGTATGATTTAGATGTTCGACGAAATCCTCTTTGTGATGAACGGCTCCAATATATTATTTTTAATAAAATATTGACAATGTTTTTGCTGCGGAGCTTCTGTACTACATTTTTTGTCAACACATACATCTATACTGATATTATAAAGCTGAAGAGTTTGTTTGTTTGAACACGCTAATATGAGGAACTAGTGGTGCGATTTGAAAAATTCTTACAGTGTTAGATAGCCCATTTATCGAGGAAGACTATAGGCTAGGCCAGGGGTCGGCAACCTTTTGAGTCAAAAGAGCCAAAAGTTACAATTTACAACAGTTTTAAGTTTTCAAAGAGCCACAAACAGTGGCGGCGCTAGACCAAATGTATACGTCGGCGACATGTGACATAAGTTCGCGAAGCCAAGGGTGGATCCAGCTTTTGTGCTAGGGAGGGGGGGGG
>NWSH02000525.1:1136195-1147854 GCA_002382865.2 Heliothis virescens | reverse complement strand
TTTTTTTTCTTGCGTTTCCGCTGTATAGTTTTCTTTTTAGGATTTCGTACCCAAAGGGTAAAATGGGACCGTATTACTAAGCCTATCTCATAAACTGTGATAGCTAGAAAGCTGAAATTTTCACAAATGATGTATTTCCGTTGCCACTATAACAAGAAATACTATAAATTTAAAAAATATTAAAATTATGGGGGGTCCCTATACAATGAACGTGTGACGTTGTATGGGGACCCCCCCTATTTTTTAACTTTTTTTTGTTTTTAGATTTTTTCCTACGCTTACACACAATTACTGAGCTAGATTCCAAATTTCATATTTCTAGGTTGTCTGGAAGTAGGTTAGGTTTAGGTACTATAAGTCAGTCAGTCAGTGGGAATTTTCGACTTTTTGGACCTTCATATCTTTATAACCGTTTGAGCTAGCTTCATGAAATTTGGGCTTCTACTTGTCCTCATAGACATAATGAAACACACGTAGTTTCAAGTGTTTACGTTAAATAGGTTTTGAATTATGGAGGGGTAAAAAGTGGCACCAAATGGTTCCTGTAAATATACACGTGGCGCTTGCCAGCCAGTCTTTGCTTGAACTTGGCTTGACACGCTGCCGCGTGTCTAGATATATCAAATTGTAACCGCATCCCTGATTATATTGCATTATTTAATTGGAGTCAGATATTTTTATTTCACCATCATACGAAACACAGACAATGTTCGAACATTTTCGAGAGCGGAATCCTAATCTAGACACTCTCGAGACGTCGTTTCAACCGGGATTTCTATTTACTTGCAGAGTTTTATTAACGCTGTGTGGTATGTGAGATTTGTGTCACTCTCAAGACAGCTGAAATTCCGACAGTAAATTCGAGTTCTTTTAAAAGAGAATAGGTGATGTATAAAGCAGGTAAACCACTGTCAGCACTGAAGCCTTAATTTAAAATAGTGGCATTTTTTGACAACTTTCTGTGAAGATTTGTTACGTAACTGGATAAAAAGTAGCCTTCAGGGTATCATTTATTTCCATTATCATTCACCGCAATAGGTTCAACGGTTTTAGCGCCAAAACAAACAAACTCACTTTTAAGTATTATATTATACCTACTAGCTTCTGCCAGCG
The DNA here is from genome assembly GCA_002382865.2 of Heliothis virescens. NCBI lineage: Eukaryota > Metazoa > Arthropoda > Insecta > Lepidoptera > Noctuidae > Heliothis > Heliothis virescens. Next base: position 1,146,741 of record NWSH02000525.1, on the reverse strand, counting down.
GTTTCACCCGCGTCCCGCGGGAACTAATAAAAATGGACTAAAGCTTTCCTCAATAAATGGGCTATCTAACACTGAAAAAAATTTTCAAATCGGACCAGTAGTTCCTGAGATTAGCGCGTTCAAACAAACAAACTCTTCAGCTTTATAATATTAGTATAGACAATATAAAATTTAAGTATAAAAATAAAATACAGGCTTTTAATATTTTTACGACCAAAGAAAGATTAAACTCCGGTGGTATTTTTAGATCACATCACAAAGTTACTCGCTAGCTAAAATTGATTAAATGGCGCGCGACCGGCTGTCTACACATAGGCCAATAAATTTTATAGCACCTTGATTCAGTCGCGCCTCGATACGGATATATTTGGAGGCAATGTTTTTAAAAATATTACCTTGGAGATCGTGGTTTAGTTGCAGCCGGTTAAGCAACGCTTGACGCAGATGGTGTAGGTATGGGTGAAAATTTTCGTCGTGTTCCGGAAAGCGCGTTAAAATTGGTGGGTCCCGGCTGTTATTTGAACATCTTTGGTAGTTGGAGTAGCAGGGTAGTCAGAAGCCAGTTTTACCCAAAGATCTTGTCTTTGGGTAAAACTGGCTTCTGACTGCTGTATGGGCACTCGATTTCGGTTCATGTTCTCACTGGTACTCAGCTGCATCCGGCTAGACTGGAAGTCGACCCCATCAGATAGGAAAAGGCTAAGCAGATGACATTGTCATCCCATTGGGCCTAGTTTTTCACCATCAATATGAATCTGCCCAAGGATACTCTACGCGGACGAAGTCGCGGGCGAAATGTAATCATTCATAAAGTCTGGCGTGTCGGGCAGACATGAATAAACTAGAAGAAAATTTTTATTTAGTTCACAAAGTATGCACGCTCAGTGGACAAGAATAATAGTGTTCCATAACCAAATGAACGACGAAACGTAGTATACTTATTTTTGCTTACCGAACGTATATTAAAAAAAATAGAATAGGAGGAAATAACGTGGAAGGAGTTGTATAAAATAAAAAATGCTTTTTCTTTAGAAAAACATATTTGCAGAAATTACTGCATAACCTGAAAAGTAAAAGAGCAATTTGAAACAAAACATGCAATGAATAAAAAGATATAAAACCACCCATCATGCATAGTGCTTGAAGGTTATTTTATTTCTTTGTTTACTCCTGCATAACATGTTATTCTAGCTTTTCCTTAATTTGCAATGCTCGTTCGTGTATTTTAGAGACAAACATTAGACACAAGTAGATAGTAAATCTTCTTTAATTGCGATAACTTGTGGGGCGTAGTTCACGAAACTAAGTTTTATTGTGTCCCGTCGACCTTCATTGTCATCTGAATAAGGTTTCGAGTGGAGTAACAGAGTATTGTATTACAGAGGAGCAAGGAATAATAAACTTGTCGTATCATTTACTACATAATTTAATCTGTATCTCTAAAGAAACATGCGCTAAAACAAAAATCATTGAAGTTACTTATTACCACATATTTCTTTTTAAAAGGTGCTTAAAAAGATACAGCTGAAAGGAGCTGCTTTTGAGCTGAACTGAGGTTTCCCTCGTGTCTTAGGGGCACTTCTGCTCGCACCTGCATTGAATAAAATGTTTTAACAAAATCTGTCCAGAATTTTGTAAAAGAATAACACACAGACACGCATGGACTGCGGGGCCCACTAGGGCCAGAGACCGTCGGGGCTGCGGGTTGTTCGAAAGAGTTACCGCGGCCCTGGCACACAAAGGGCTCCCGAAGGAACACGGTGAGTTTTAATCAGTAAAAGTCTGACACTCCCTCACGCTGTCACCCACAGCGGGAGGGGTCATACTGATGATTTCCCATCGATATAAAAAAAAGACACGCATGGAAATTTCTACGATTGTAATATTAGTGTTATGCGACATATTTATTTATTTACTTTTTGTATGATGAAAATCCTGTTCCCTATCACGATGCTCAATTCACGGATAAAAGCGGCTCATATATCCATTCGCGTCACAAATTATATTATCATTCTGTGAACCAATTTGTAGATCGATGGAGGCGCTCGGGCGTTGTAAATGCGACAAACGAACCAAATAAACGCATTTTCTGCCTATATATGTACATATAATTACAAGTAGCTTTCTGTCTATGAATACGATACACGTAGTTATACAAGCTGTTGCATGCTGTTTGCATGCTGGACAAATTTAAGGACGTAGTTATACTAATGATTCTTGACCCAAATCAATAAGAAAATGAGTATTTTCTTTTTTATTTAAGTACCTACCGAAATCCATTAGTGTGTCCCTAGCCTTCTTTGAATGTGTTAGTAGCCTTATAATCGCACTGCGCTTTAACACAAACGCAAACGACATGGACTGACGAACGGATTGATTTAATCTACGATTTTGTTCAATTAATTCTTAAATAGTGTTCAATTTCAACACGAAAAAAAGCAACGCATTGTAGTTTTCCCGTCTCCCGTAGTTTCAATTGAAGATTATATTATTTATGTTTTTTATGACAACCTCCTGAAATTTGACCAGGATGCAAACCAACAGCTTGTATAACTATAGTAGATATATAATTCCATAACAGTTGGGAACTCTCCCACGTGCAATTAGGCGTACGTCACGCAAAATTGAATTTGACATCGATCCATTTATATGCATTGAAAATTAAGCCAAAATTTCCTTATTCAATAAAAAATGGATTAATGTACCTACTTCTTCTTTAACCTTGGTAATACTTAATGATTAAATGACATCTTACAAAATATAAATTTATCCTTAAATACATGTTGCCTTACTTTTGTTTTTTTTCTTAAAATAAAAAGCTTAAACGAAAATAACATAGAACCTATATTTCTTTTATATTTTTCCTACTTTAACGTTACGTGTCAGTGGGTAACGATCATAATTTTTGCTCGTAAGGGCGCCTGTGTGGAATTTGCAATTCAGCGTTCAAACGTTCATTCAGTATTGCCCAGGCACTTGCGCCAGGCGCTCGCGTCCGCGGCAATGTTCGCGCTATTATTTATGTACGAAGTAATATTTTGAATGAAATTATCACAAATTTATACTCCATTATGAATTAACTAGTGCATTTTAATAAACGTTGTGGATAATGATGTTATTCTTCAAAGTTAACTCGCATTTTTCAGTGAAAGTTTAGAGTGATCTGTTCTACGCTAGGTCTTAAAATGAAAGTCAGTATTGTTAAGAAGTTATTGGTGAAAAAACGTGGCGCTGGAAGAAAACTTGTTTAAATGTATAAAAGTTTAAACAGGTAAGTTTTTTTTAAGAATTTTTTATTTACAAATCTGGATACTGAAATATTTTTTTAAGTTTTTTTTAGCAGATCATAATAATACTACAATAGTAGTCAGAACATACAAAAGTTGTAATAAAACACCATAACTTCCCTGTAACATAATATCTGTGGCGTCAACCTCACTCAATTACCGCATACTCTCACAAAGGCAACTTAACTACTCTTTGCACTGAATTCCTGAATTTACGACCGTCCTTCAGGAAAAATATCGTCATAAAGAAAGAACTTACATTTCCTACTTTTCTTGAAATGATCCCGTACTTTAACCCGCCTTTTCAAAAAGGTATTGAGAAAGTAAACAAGTGAATAAAAATTAAGGCCCGTTTACACATCGCGATTTCATTGCCCGTTGCTTGTCATTTTATTGGAGCAAGATGCTACTTGCACTGTGTAAACGTAATCACGCAATAGGTAAATGGTCGCCTGTCAAATATGTATTCCTGCAATAAAATGTCAAGCAACGGGCAATGTGTAAATGGGCCTTAACGGCCAATTTCACACGTTCCAGATAAAGTTCTAGTTAGGCTATCTGACAGATAGTGTCATATAAGTCTTTTTAATTATGACAACTTCTCTAAGGCATGATCAGTTAGAGAGCTATCTAGTAGGTACTTTATCTGGAATCAGTGAAACTGGCTTTAAGAGTTGTCTCTCTTCTTACGAACACTTTTCTAAATAAAGCTTCCTTTAGATTCAAACGTTTTTATTTTGGGCCTTTGCCCTTTTAACAGAAAGCTCTTGAGACGTTACGATTGTTTGTATTTGTGTTCCCGTCCATTCTTGTGGCTTGCGTCAGTAGTCACTACTTTAATACGACAAAACGCAACAGGTTCAAACAGTTACCAAATAAATATAATTCATGTATTCATCTATACTTATCTATACTAATATTATAAAGCTGAAGAGTTTGTTTGTTTGAACGCGCTAAACTCAGGAAGTAGTGGTCCGATTTGAAAATTCTTTCAGTGTTAGATAGCCCATTTATCGAGGAAGGCTATAGGCTACTTTTTATGCCGGTGTGCGCAGTAATTCTCACGGGAAAGCGGGTGAAACCGCTGGCGGAAGCTAGTACAGGATAATTCTATTACTACTATCCATTTTATAATCCACTTACTCATTTTACCAAACTACGGGGTAAAGGACTTCTAACATAAAGATAAAATGGGTCACCAAACTATACAATAGTTTACCTACCCCTGTTTTCCAATACATCGACAAAGATACTTTTTGACCGAAAAACAAATGACTCGCGTTCTTTCGTTCAAATTATGGGACCGACGTTCTTTTGTTCAAACTTATTCATAAATACGTAAATTCAAAATCTACAGATTATCCTAGAGGCTTTTGCAAAGTACGGGCATAAATCTTCGCAATATTTTACGTATATTAAGTAGACATCTAGACTAGGGATAGGAGCAAAAACGTTCTGTAGATCTAGTATTGTCATAATATGGATCGTTGAGTTCAAGTAAAATAAGGTATTATATTAGAGCTGCACAATTAATGAGAATCTTTGACTAGCTATTGAGTCAGGCATTGCGTTGAGTGTATAGTTATAACCATTCATAGTATTTTATGAACAGACTGTCTAGACTCTATAAGATATAGGTGTGTACCTATCTCTTTTAAAGTAAACCTCTACCACAATCTGTCAAATTTCTGCAATGGACTTTCAACCTTGTCACAATGGAGGTAGGTAAATGTTTGATTGGTAAAATTTGAGTGATTCGGGTACCGCCGCGTGACCTGCTGTTGTCTGTATTTTAAACAGATTTTTAAGAGTTCTCTCAGTTTTCCTGTTTTACTGTTTATCAGGCATTGGTACGAACATTTTCTGATATTTTCTGAGACTAGTAATATAAACTCACTTAATCAAGAAAGTAGAGGGTTTGAAAATTCACATGTACTCTTCAATTTAAACCTCCTGCGCTTGTAACCAATATATAACGATTCTATAATGTAAAATTCGATTAAAACAATTGAAATACTATTCTAGGATCAGTTCCATCGTCCAGCAAAAGTTGAAAATGTCTGGAATTGAAGGCAGATCTCATTAGCATGCGAACGCACGCTCTGAGCCTCCGCCATCATATCTGCGTCGTTCAGGTTCAATTTTTATACCGCCATTTATGGCGGGTGTAGATGGGTCTAGAATGACCTAGAATAAGTGGCGTAGCTACGAAGGGGCTAGCCGGGGCAGTGCCCCGGGGCCCCCAAGCTCAGGGGGCCTCGAATCATTATCAGAAAATGATCACACTGAACTTTTCAAAGTTACGCTCATTTTACAATAACTCGACTTACTAAACATTTCGCGCTCGTCTTTTTACTCAGAAAACTTAAAAGAAATCCCTTTCTTTTTTTTCTTTAAGGGGTCCCATTTTTCTATTTGTCCCTGCGCCCGCGGTTACCTAGCTACGCCACTGCCTAGAATAGTCTAGAATGTTCCAAAGTGGGATTTGAAATCGCGAGCTTTGTACTGAATGAAATGAAAGAAGTTTCTTTGTGACGTAAAATGTTCAGTGATGGAGAAAATTAGCCACCCATCTACGGGTCGGTAGATCCAATCACAGATTAATTAACCAACGAGTCCTGAAACTGTTGCTTAGCGAGATAACAGCAGGTTATTAAACTGGTTTATTTAGACACAAAAGCCTTTTTAGGGTTTCGTACCCAAAGGGTAAACCGGGACCCTATTACTAAGACTCCGTTGTCTGTCTGTCTCTGTGATACCGTGATAGCTAGAAAGCTGAAATGTTCACAAATTATGTATTTCCGTTGCCGCTATAACAAAAAATACAAAAAATACAAAAAAAAAATAAAAAAAAATATTAAGGGGTGTCCCCATACAATAAACGTAAAACCGCAAATTATAACTTTGTTATTCATATATTTGTTTGAAAAACAAAGCTTTTTTTGCCGAGAAATGTTTGTATTTTGGCTAGTTGTAGGCAATAGATACGTTCATTTTTCATAGGTACGGAACTCATCGTGCGAGTCCAACTCGCACTTCACCGGTTTTTTAGTATCAATGTTGTTTGCTGTGATATTGGGAGAAGTTTCGGCAGTCGCTCGCTATAAATAGGTGACCCTCTTTTCGGAGTGACGGGTAAGGTGAGGAGACCTGTTTACGAGGTAAAGGAGAAATAATAGGTTAATTTAATCTAAAGGCTTATCAAATACGATGATAAATAGGTTGTGTGGGATTGGTAAAATAATTAAGGCCTTGTCAGACGTTGACTTGTATTTGAGATGGGAAATCGTCAGATGATCCTTCCAGTTATGGTAGCAGCGAAATACTCCCTGGCAGGATTTTACTGGCTAAGCCCACCTTTACTCCTTCTGGAGTCTTTATCATCCTGTGTGTACCTGTGCTATAGTAACTCTTTCGAATGATCCCTCAGTTACATGGGTTTAATGTTGCCTGGCCCACTTATCGATAAAAAAAACACTCCCCACTTTATGTGTAGGGGAGGTATAATAAAACATTTTTTTCACCAAATTTTAGCTTTCTAGCACTAAAAGTCACTGAGATTATCCGCGGACGGAGGGACGGACGGACAGACAGACATGGTGAAACTATTGGTAAGAGATCCTATTTTACTACGGAACTCTAAAAACAAGCCAGGTTGTAAAGAGCTTATCCAATTTAACTCACAAAGTGTTGTATACTAATCTTGAATTCTAAATAAATGATTATTAGCAAAAGCTTAATTAAATAATTGCAAGGCGAGTTTTGATAACAAATTAATTAATTCAAATAATCCGTCAGCCCGCTTTTGTAAACAGGCTTTTGGCAAACGATTATTTCTAAAAATAACTTAAACAAACCCTTTCGTTAGGGTTAATATTAAAAATGTACGAGTAATGTTCCCTTGCTTGGTTTGACGTGAATACAAAGTATTTATAAAGCCGAAGGCGTTGGTACCCGACTTTTCAGCAAAAGGTATGTAAGTAAGCTACTTTAAATACATAATCCTTTGTTTTATGAACCTTAACCTCTTTGTTATACAGTTGATTTTTCAGTGAATTGTTTTTTTTCTTTTTTCTGTCGTTAACCAAACTTTTTTTTTCGGTTTTTAATTGCTCTAAAGTTTTACGTGGGATCAGTTTTTGAATTTCAAAAGAAAGTAACGATAAAGGCCTTAAAAGATTATTCCGTTTCCTTTGAAATGTTTTTTCCTTTAAAAGAAAAATCGATACGAACTTTTCTGTGCTTTTAATGGGATTAAGTCTTCCTTGAAGCACCTATAGCTTTTAATCTTTTTTAGGAAAAGTCACGGTAAATGTTACGATGCGGATTTTCTTTTTGTTACCTACTTTCTAAGCACAAAATTATACTGATTATACATACAAAACTTCAAAGATTTTTGTTTAAGAAATTCACTTACATTACAATATTTATTTAACAGTTTATGTACAGACAACAGCAGGTGACAGTACCCGAATCTGTCAAATTTTACCAGTCAAATATTAACCTACCGCTATTGTGATAAGGTTGAAAATCTATTGCAGAAATTTGACAGATTGTGGTAACTTGATGTGCTGTCGTCTGTACACAGAAGATGATACAAGAAGTATAATATAGTACTAAGGATAAGCGTATAGTATACGACTGTGCAACGAAGAAACGATTAAATTCCTTAATAATAAAAGTTGTTTTCATCTATCTGTTTATATTCACTCTCTATAGTAAATGTTTTCTCCGGAAAATCACTTCATTCAAAACTCGTTCTATTTCCTAAGATCTTAAGGTCTATTTTGCTACACAGATTGAAGCCACAAGACCGATTATTATAATCTCTGGAGGCCATTTGTGTACTTATATGATCAATATAGATTGGATTACAGTTTGCGTTGAAAAAACAAGCGTGATAAAATATCACGTTTATTGAAAGAAAGGTGGAAAATATATGTTTGTTGCTCTACTTCTTCATCATTCATCATCGTCAGCCAATTTTATCGTCCTACTGCTGGGCACAGGCCTCCTCTCATACAGAGAAGGATTGAGCATAATCACCACGCTTGCTCAATGCGGGTTGGTGATTTCAGACTTTATAGTCCAGGATTCCTCGAGATGTTTCCTTTCACCTTTAATCAGCCATTGGTGTCGAAGATATACTGAGAAAGTACATACAAACTTAGAAAAGTTGCATTGGTACTTGCCTGACCTGGAATCGAACCCACACACTCGTACTTGTGAGGTTGGTGCTTTACCCACTCTACTACTGGATGGATTCTAATGCATCTTGGCAGTAATATAGGTTACAAATCAGAATATCAATAAGGCTGCTGTTTATCCTGGTACGGCAAGTAGTTACCTCGGGAAGCGGGTGAAACCGCTGGCGGATGTTAGTTCTTTATATTATTAAATTATAGTATTTTTTATGAAAACCTAGTTAAAAAATTAAACTAACAATAACAATCTATTTGAAGTAAGTAGGTATATTAAAGTTTCAGTTATTTACGGAGAACATCTCCAAATAAATAAACTAATAATACCTCATTATTCGCAATTTATATTCTTTACACACGATATATTTAGGTAATGTTTGTGAAACCTAATGTTACAAATATATTTGTCAACCTACACAACTATTTATAAAGATAGGCACAGATACTATTTATTTGTTCGACATTCTATTTATATTAATACAAGAGAACTACCCACACGTACTTGTAAGGTAATACCTTATTTGGGAATCTTGACCTTTATATATGTGATAGCTCGGTGATAGTACAGTTGGTAGCAAGTCAGCGTACACAAATCTGTCAAATTTCTGCAATCGATTTTGAACCTTATCACAATAACGGAAGGTTAATAGTCGATTGATAAAATTTGACAGATTCGTATACGGTCACCTGCTGTCTTCTGTACTTTGTTGGTCTCTAATAATTTTCAAACATTTTTGGGAAAGTGAAAATAGTAAGAATAGACTTCAAACACACTATCAAGAACTGCGTCGTTAGACTGTGTGTTTGTGATTAACTCAGGAACGACATCGCCGATTTTTATATCATTTTGACCAATAGAAAGAGTGATTTTATGTATAGTCTGTATTACGTCCATGTTTGTACTGTATGTGTACCTATTTTATTTTATGATTTTCGTATCCTTTTTGTCCGTTTTGTGTCAATTTTGTTTAAGAATAAATGGTTTTTCTTTCTTTCGGGTGCTAGTAGGGTCTCATATCCAATTTTTCATTTAAATTTTCATAAACAATTGACTGTGGTTTAATTAGTAATGAGAGAGGTACAATTAAGTTAGAACAACAAAGTATCCTAACAAGTCTACCACAATACAAAAAGAAAACTAAGATCTCCTTACATTCGATTTTCTATTTATCGATACACCCAACTCAATCAAGACCAGACCCCGTTCTTTACAGATCGAACGAATATCGATTTTATTCGATTTACATACATATTGTTTTCCAAACTCCCTTTAAAAAATAGCTGGAATATTAATTTTACTCCAATACATATTCATGGGGAATTAGCTCCCGGATTCCGAACCAGGAATTCCGGGCGAAGCCGGGCATATAATGCTTGTATATCCGGGTATCCGGAATGCAATCGTGCCGGACGATTGTGGCGGTAAACGATTAGAGATACAAGTATCCGTTGTTGGGAAATCGAATATGGAATTCTGATGAGATTCGATTCGCCCCACTCGATTATATTTTTGTAATCGTTTCGATATTACAAAGCTTTTTTAGGCAATTTTACGGAGAATATCGCTTTATTATTGTATTTCAATAAGTAGATATTTTCATAAGAAGTTTTGCCGGATTTAGTATAAACGTGGAAAACGAAAAACTGGATGTAGCTAAGAGGATTTATTATACATTTTGTTTTATAAAATTGATGTTCCCGGAATTGCTTCGTTATTCATGAGTTTGACTTTGAGGTCGGTAGTCAAATCCTACTATCCTACTTATATTGTACCTGAATGTGAAAGTTTGTGAAGATATGTGTATTTTATGACTCTTTCGCGCGTAAAAGGTTGAACGAATTTTGGGGAAACTAGACAGTAACATAGCTTATATATCTGGATAACGTAAAAGCTTTCCGTTATCCGCGTGCGAGATGTTGTTCCCTTGGGAAGCGGGTGAAGCCAAGGTGGTTAGTCTTATGTAATAAATACTCTCGAATACATACTACACAAACACATATCGACGGTGGAAAGGCTATTTGGTTTAAGCGACATTTTTGCAACTTTACAGGAGAGCC
>NWSH02000525.1:1070143-1080905 GCA_002382865.2 Heliothis virescens | reverse complement strand
AAAGTTATTGCAAAAATATATGTTGATCCCTAGACACTTTTGATGTGTGTATATATATATATATATATACATAGACGGATTTCGGTAAATAAAAAAAAAACATTCATTTTCTTGTTGATTTGGGTGGAGAATCATTAGCATAACTACGACCTTGATTTTAACTGCGATGCAAATTAATAGCTTGTATAATTTCGGTGTAATTTTGTAAATATTTATTAATTGTAAAAATTTAAAATTTTATCATTAAATCGTAATAGTCAGCTGTGTAGTTGGGAAGTTTTTCATCATTAATTCTTCTTTCCAACCGCAACACTAGGAACGGTTGAAAGGGAACACTTTCACCTCTTTTTTGGTGAAGCTGTCCAATGTAACTGACGTTGACGTCAAAAAGTGCTAACTTAATTGGCCTATTTTCAATAAATGACTTTGACACACGCTGTACGCCCGCTATCGCTTCCAGCGCAGCCCTCCAACAGCCCCGGCTATTTAGTTCGCCTCACGAAAAATACTATTGTGCCCGGGCTTACCAATCCCGCGCAATTTTACCCTTTATTTTATTAATAATAATAATAATAAATCTTTATTTGCATAAAACATGGTATAAATGGTGTTACAATAATTATTATAAAGAGCTTACATGTTTTGCCAAAATTGTGCTTAGCATGCAAATTTTTCATTAGTAAAATTTTTGTCCATAAATTCTTTGAGACAATAAAAATTTTTCTTATTTAACCAAGCAAATAATTTATTTTTAAATAATCTAGAATTTATTTTTTTTAAATCACTTGGTATCTTATTATATATACGAATACAATTACATAAGCAGCTTTTACTATATTTAGTAAGCCTGGCAGTATCATCTAGGACAAGTCTATGTTGGTCCCGCCGGTTCCTAGGATTAACATCATTGACTGATTGAAACAAAGTTTTATGTTTATTAACGAACATGCATATTTCATAAATATAGAGTGACGGCAATGGTAACAAATTCAGTTTTTTAAATATGGGTTGACACGACTCCTCCGGATGCATCCCGAACATTGCTCTAATGCACTTTTTTTGAGCAACAAATGCTCGCTGTATATCTGTGCTATTTCCCCATATTATAAGCCCATAGCGCAGTAGCGATTCTACATATGCACGATAGGTCATAATAGCTGTTTTTATGTTTGTTACATTTTTTACTTGTTTGAGAGCATATACAAATTTATTTATTCTCTTTGAAGCATTATCTACATGCGCTTTCCAGTTTAAATTCTCATCTATTATTACGCCTAAAAACTTTGTTTGTGTCACTTCTTTAATTTTGGATATGCTTAGTTTAATGTTATATTTAGAATTATTACATTTATTGAAATTGATATATACGGATTTATTAAGATTTATTTTAAGATTATTTGTGTCGAGCCATTGTATTAATTTTTCTATAGTTTTATTAATTTCATTCTCGTGATTATTTATACCATTTTTACCTTTTTCTGTTGTTATAATAATACTAATGTCATCAGCGAACAATATACATTGGTGATTGGTTATATTAATAATGTCATTTATGTACAGTAAGAACAGGATAGGGCCTAGTACACTTCCCTGTGGTACACCATATTTATTGTGCTTGTATTCTGAAGAAAAGGACACCTTAATCTGACTGTCGTCAATTTTATCAATGATGACTCGTTGTAGTCTGTTACTAAGATATGAGGCTATCCATTGAAGTGTAGGACCTCTAATGCCAACTAATTCAAGTTTTTCGAGTAACAGATTGTGGGAAACTAAGTCAAAGGCTTTTGAAATGTCAAAAAATAGACCAGTGGTCAGATTGTTTTTATTGATGTTGGTAACTATAGCCTTTACAAGAGAAAATATTGCCAATGTAGTGGACTTATTTTCCTGAAAGCCATACTGTTCTTTGCTAATTATATGAAATTTGTCGCAATAGTCTATTAGTCTTTTATACATACACTTTTCATATACTTTGGACAATATGGGAATTAATGTTATTGGACGATAATTATTGATATCACTTCTTTCGCCCTTTTTATATAAAGGTTTCACTATTGAGTATTTCAGGGCATCAGGAAAAGTTCCCGATGCAAAAGATAAATTAACTAAATGTGTCAAAATAGGAGTTAATTGGTTTGCACACTCTTTAATAATTTTAGTATTAATTTCGTCATAGCCCACAGAATTGGAATTAGTTAACGACATTATCACTTGTTTAACTTCGCTTTCCCCCATAGGTTTTAGAAACATTGAGTTACCGGTTGTTCTAATGCTTGATGTTGATTTCATGCTATTCTGGGTACTCGTATGAGTTAGGTTGACATAATTATTATTGAAAGCAGTGGCTATTTCGATAGGATTTGTTAATGTTGTATTATCCATTATGATTTTCTCTATGTTTCCTATACAATTTTTATCATTTATTTCACTTTTAATTACTGCCCACGTGGCCCTACATTTGTTTCCGTTTTTGTGAATATATTTAATATTTGAATTTTTCCTTGAATTCACTATACATTTTTTTAAGATATTGGAATATGTCATGTATTTTATTTTATTGTTTGGATTTTTGTTTTTATAATATTTATATCGTAACTTACGTTTTTTTTTACAACTTATTTTTAAGCCCTTGCTGATCCAATTTTGATTATTATTACCTTTGTTATTTATTTTTACTTTTACTTTTGGGAAGCAAAGATTGTAAAATAAGCAAAGCAGTTCATGAAATTCACTAAATACATTTGCATCATTTTTTACGTATAATTGTGACCAAGACATATTATTTAGACATTCCTTGAATTTGCGAATATTGTCCGAACTATAATCCCTTCTAAATATGTAGTAAGATGTACAAGTATGCGTCCTCTTATTTATAGGAACGCTCAGCATTTGGGCGGTGTCATGGTCCGAGAGGTGGAGAGGCATAACTGACGTGATAGCATTTGGAATGTTGCTCAGAATATGGTCTATGCAAGATGACTTGCGCGTAGGCACGTCTATGTGAATTTTCAAGTTATAGTTGTAGGATATGTCTTGCAGGTGGTTAGTCACATTGCTTTTTTTTAACGTGTTTATATTAAGATCACCCGCTATCACTATATTATATTTCGGTTTGTATTTATGAGTTATGTAGTTTAAGAGATTATCTAATTTATGTAAGAACTGGGTAGGATCCGAATTTGGAGTTCTGTAAACGCAAATAACTAACATTTTATAACATTCAATTTCTATGCCGCAGGCTTCAAATGAATTTTGGGTTACATATTTTTTAATGAATGATAGATCTTTGTAGGGAGTGCCTTTTTTTAATAAGATACAGGTTCCTCCTCTTTGCTTTTCTCTGCAAAAACTTGACGCTAATTCATAGTTAAATATTTTGACATAGTTTTCATAGCCTTGTTTCACAAAAGTTTCAGACAGGCAAATTACGTCAGGCTCTTTTTGTGCCATTTTTAACTCCTCAATTGTTATTTCTAAAAGTTCCCGTTTTGACAAAATACTCGCTATGTTTTGATGCAAAATATTAAACATAATTTGTGGGTTAGACACGAAAACAATCCCCTTTATTTTTTAATACAGGGAAGTAATAAGGAATTGTACCTTTATTTATAGTCCCGATCGATACTGCTGGGTTTACTGTCTGTTTAGTTTTATCGGAATTTTTTATACTGAAATAGTAGGGAATTGTTCCTTTTTTAAGCTTACTGTTACTAATGGCTATATTGCTACTTGGTTGATTACGCATTATAAATCGCTTAATATTTCCGGGATATAAGTATTTTTCATCGTAGTCGTTAGAATCTATTATATAATTTATAGACTTACAAATCTCTGATAACTGAAAGTTTCCAATATCAAGAAAGTAACATTTTTTAAACTTTTTACATAATTTCTCTATGCTATAATTTAATTTGTACTTATACCCCGTGTTTCATTAGTTCTTTATTATGTTATTTTCCAAAATACATTTATACTTTAATTTTGAGTCTTTCAATGACGATTGGTCACAAACTTCCGTAAAATATAGTTCCAGTAACTAAATGTAAAAAAACTTGAAAGAATCATTCATAAAATAACAAGTTAAATAAAAGCTTTAAAAAACAACACAACCGACAAAATAATTTATGGGCGTGTTCCTTAGAGGACCTTGGACAGACGCCAGATCATCAACCATCCTCAATCTGTCAATTTCCTTCAATAGATTTTCAATCTTATCACCATAGTGGAAGGTTAATGTTCGATTGGTATGGCTGGCTGGGCGCACGACACGTCTTCACCATCTTGGAGTTGAAATGGCATGCATAGTCATCTCAAATTGGAACCTCAACCTTGCGTGACATCAACCGGGTTTTTACCCGATTATCGAGTGACATTTTAACTAGGTTGAGGATGTTTATTAGGCAGTAGCACCTATATAAACACTGGTAAGTACTCAGCTGCAACCGGTTATACTGGAAACCGACTCAACATAGTTGAGAAAAGTCTAAGGACCCAAACATTGGGAAACCCAACTAGGTATATTGGGGCAGACGATAATGATACAATACCTACCTCGTTAATTTTTCTGCATCCGCATGGCAAATGGTTCAGATATATCCCTATAAGGAAAGATAAGTAGGTACCTACTTATGTTACGTTTAAGTAACCTATTAGCGGGGGAATGCTGTGTGTGACAAACTCGCGTCTAAATCCAAATTTAGGTATTTAAAATTCTTAGTCTGACGCTGACGATTTTGTTCTTTTCTGAAAATTTCGATCTCGTTCACCTAAGTTTTATACATCTGTATAACAGTGCTTTTTAGGGTTCCGTAATAATAATAATATAAAAATGAAATAAGGGTTCCGTAACCAAAGGGTAAAACGGGACCTTATTACTAAGCCTCCGCTGTCTGTTTGTCTCCAGGCTGAATCTCATAAGCCGCGATAGCTCGTAAGTTGAAATGTTCACAAATGATGTATTTCCGTTCCAGCTATAACAATAAAATACTAAAAACTAAAAAATATTAAGGGGGTCCCCATACAATAAACGTTTGAAACCGCAAATTATAACTTTGTTATTCATATATTTTTATGAAAAATAAAGTTATTTTTTGTTGCCGAAAAATGATTGTATTTTAGCTAGTTGTACCTAGATAATAATTACGTTCATTTTTCACAGATAATGGTACGGAATCCTACGAGTGTGAGTTCAAGTTTTTATGTTTCTTTTCTTAGAAATAGTTACAAAACACTAGGTTTGGACGTTTCTCAGAGTGAAATGATGATAAATAGAGATAGAGAAATATTTTTGTAAAAAAACAAAACCGATTTCACAAAAAAAAACACTGAAAGGGATAAAATAAAACTTTTCCCATGGCTCTAGAAGTCGGTGGCAAGATAAACACAGTCAACAGACCTGCAGACACCGACTTCTAGAGCCATGTGAAAAGTTTTATTTTATCCCTTTCATTGTTTTTTTGTGAAGTCGGTTTTTACATATTATAAACTTACGTCTCTTGCGGTTTTAACTAATAACATGATTATTACCTTATACCCTGTAATTACCAACAAAATAATTGCATATGTATAAGGTAACGGGAAGGATTTTATTTTTAGATTAATTAAGAATGAAGTATAGGTAGTAGCCAATTAATAGCTCACGATTTATATGCGTTTTCTTGAAATTTTAAATTATTCATCATTTCATTCTGAGAAACGTCCAAACCTAGTGTTTTGTAACTATTTCTAAGAAAAGAAACATAAAAACTTGAACTCACACTCGTAGGATTCCGTACCATTATCTGTGAAAAATGAACGTAATTATTATCTAGGTACAACTAGCTAAAATACAATCATTTTTCGGCAACAAAAAATAACTTTATTTTTCATAAAAATATATGAATAACAAAGTTATAATTTGCGGTTTCAAACGTTTATTGTATGGGGACCCCCTTAATATTTTTTAGTTTTTAGTATTTCTTGTTATAGCTGGAACGGAAATACATCATTTGTGAACATTTCAACTTACGAGCTATCGCGGCTTATGAGATTCAGCCTGGAGACAGACAGACAGCGGAGGCTTAGTAATATAGTATGTTAATCTACTAAATTACTAAAATGTTGTTTAAATGTGAGTTTTTATAATATTTAAAAATAATTTTAATATTCTGTTGCAACAACATAACTTAATTAACTGATACGTAATAGTTGGTATATAAGTACGTCTTTGTATTATTAAATATTTAATTCTGCGAAACGGTTTAAGCTTATTCAATCAATCAGGAAATGAAGCCATACTTCACATTTATACGTATTTGCTTTTCGTTAAATATGAGTTCCTATTAACTTTATTTCATAAAATTATAATAAACTAGCTTTTGCCCGCGACTTCGTTCGCGTGGAATAGTGACTCCCGGCAAATTTTTGGTTTTAACCACATAGTTCCCGATCTCGCGGGATCTCTTCAAAAATGAGATCAACGCCATCTATCTACGGAGTATAGGAACAGCTCGACATTTATAGTACGGAAATGAACAATAGATGGCGCTGTATGTTCGGAATAAATTAATTTTGGTATTTTTATTTTTTGAAATAAAAACTATCCTATGTCCTTTCTCAAGTTCGAAACTATGTCTGTACCAAATTTCACACAAATCGGTTCAGTAGTTTAGGCGTGAAGAAAAGAAAGACAGACAGAGTTACTTTCGCATTTAGAATATTAGTTTGGATTACGGGCAATTATCATAACGGTAAAACTCCATTATGATATTTCTACGAAATTAAATAAAAACTTATAAACTTACAGGTAACAAATACTTATGGACAATATGAAATTCTCGCTAGAGAATATAAATAAATAATTTCGTATCACAAACCTTTTTATTGAATTAATCTTTTTAAGGAATCACCGAACTGGCAGCTGTGATACGACTGTCGGCCATTAAACTTTGCTCTTTCAAAATTAAACACCGTTTGAATTTAGAACTAGGAACAAAATTTTGTTTTTTCTTCTGTTCAATGAAATTTTGGTTGTAGCGGAATGTTAAATTAGCATTTTGTTATTTTTAACGCGAAAAATGAATGTTTGTTAGTCTTTTTCTATGTTACTATTTAGTTTATCCGACGTTTGTGCGCAACAAACTTATTGCGAAGAGACAGCTTGAACGTTTACATAATTAATTAAAGCTAGTTATTATCATCAGTTTATGTACATGTGGAAAATTACATGAGAATTGGTGAGTACTCAGATTTTAGTATCTATTTTATACTCGTAACATTAAAAATAATCACGTTTACATAGCAGTAAGGAATGACTGTGTAATTGTTATTCTCAGGAAATTAAATAGCAAACAAGTTGTTTTCTAAATCAAAAATTCTACTAAATACCTATGTGTAGGCGAAATAAACAAAAACATGGGAATACCCATTTAGTTGGTTTAGTAACGATTGCGAGAAGCGATGCAAGACCTGGCGCGCGTTGTTCCACGTGCTCTTCGCAATGACTCGCCCTGGTAACCGTGGCGTAGCTACGTAACCGCGGGCCCCGGGGTAGATAGAAAAAAGAGGCCCCTTAAAGGAAAAAAAGAATGGGATATGTATCATGCGCGAACAAAGCGAGCTTTTTTTTTTAGTTCGCAACTTGTCTTTATTATTTATTGTGAACCCGAGAGTAACTTTGAAAAGTTCAGGCGCCCCCTCAGATTCATTCGAGGAACCCCCTGAGCTTGGTGGCCCCGGCTAGCCCCTTCGTAGCTACGCCACTGCCTGGTACACCAAGGTTCCCTGAAAGAACTTTATGGGTTTAGTCAGTAAGAGTCTGACATTCCGTCACGCGGTACTCTGTACCACGGCAGGTGAGGTAATTTGGTAATTTCCCAAAAAACAGTTGCCCAGTATGAGATCACTGAATTGTTATACCATCATAAGATTACCTATGTTGCGTTACGTTACGTGTAGGTATGGATTCTGATTTGCATAGTGATTAGTGATATGCAGAAGTCGTGACTAAGTCAAAGCCGCGCAAATCGAACGATCATAAGGTTAAACAAGGTCGGTCCGTGGATGGGTCACCATCTTATCATGACGGGTTCTTCCGAGTTTCGGAAGGCACGACCAATTGGGGGGCCCCGACTGTAATTTGAACATCTTTGACAGTCATTATGTGTAATCAGAATCAATCAGTCTTACCAAGTGGTATCGGTTTGCCCAGGTAGCTGCGTTGTGGAGGTCAGATGGGCAGTTTTTTAAACTGAAAGGCAGGCGGCAGGCGGTAAGACTGGAAGTGGACCCCATAGTTGACATAGGAGGGAAAAGGCTCAGCAGATGATGAGACAAAAAATATGACATTAGCCCCAAACAAGTCGATACAAGTAAGCGTAAACATAATGACGCATCGCGATGAATGGATTCTAAGGAAAACGTAGTAACCTTGAACGTAGGATACTGGCACGTGCACCGAGCTATCGTACAATGCTCCGAGTGGTGAAGGTTACGCACTACGTAGCTTTATGAGAAATATTAAATACTTACTAGTTTTCGTCCGCGGTTTCACCAGCGTCCCGAGGGAACGGTTAGAACCCGACCATAGAATTTATTTACACAGAAGATTGATTGAGATTGATATTCTGATATTTTATCAAATCCATCTATATATATCAAATCATTCGTTTTTTTCATGGAAGTGTGATAAAGTACTAAACGTACATCCTCACAAACTTTTGCGATTGTGATATTAGTAGGATTGAAGTTATATATGTTGTTCTCTGTTTAATTGGACAAGGTCTGATACCATAATCTATACTGATATGAGTCTGAAAAGGTTGTTTTTAAAAGCTTTTATTTTTAACTTGCAATGTATGTGGGTACGTTTATATCGGGTAGAATCTTTGAAATCAATTTTGAAGAACCTTCAACCAATTGTGGTCAAATGAACCTACACGTTTAGTTTGGATGACAATGGACAATATGTGGATTAATGTGGAAGTATGACATCATTCTAAATTTAATATGGTGGACCAGTGGATATTATGTTAAAGGGATGGTTAACATGAAAAATAATGTGATTAATATACGTCATTAAGCGTTAGTTAGTTCAGACAGAACCGCGCGTTTTTCTGGCGGTAACCGCGCGATTATGTCTGAACGATTACTTAATAACTCATACAAATAAGACCCACGCGATTTCAGAATCGCAAGGATGTTTTTATTCTTTTTAGACCGATAAAACAAAAGTTATTTTTAAAGTTGTTTTACTTTTAACTTATTTCAATCTTGCCTGTCTCTAGAACAGGTCAGATTTGAAAAAAATATTTCAATGTTAGATCGTTAATAAGAATTTTCTTGTTGCAGCTTAGTTTAAGCTCACCCTAACGTGCTAACAAGATTGAACCAGATAATGGTCAATTTGGGTCGTTATAACTTTCATACAAGACATGAAGGTTCTCGTTGTACAATTGTGATTGGAGAAGAACACCCTAATTTATACGATCTTTTGTATCAATGCCTTGTTCTCTAACTCAGTTATAATGTACCTATCTAGGAACATTACTAAGATACACGTATTTACGTAAATGGAAGTTGTTTACGAATTCAATTTATTTCAATGAGTGTTAAATTAATAATGTGAGTCACCGTACATTGGTATATTTTTGCCGAGCGCATGCGTGACACTATCTGAATGACAAAAATATGTCCCTCGGTTTCATCAGAAAAACTAATGCGTAAGCGTGATGTACGCTAACTTATTAACCTTTGAACATACCGTTAATATAATACTTATTTAAATTACACCGTGAAAACTTTAACTCAAAAACATATTACAATTCTTTTGTGCAATCCCATTAATACATATTACCTAAACTGAATCATAATTGAGTCGTGTGCTTCAAATGAGAACAAAATATTTTTTTTTAAAAGAAACCTTATTGGCAGCCGGGTAATTAATTATATTGATTCATAGGTTCTGTGATATTAAGTGGTAATTCATGAAAGTATGTCTTCAGCTTACTCATTTTTAGGGTTCCGTACCCCAAAAGGGTAAAACGGAACCCTATTACTAAGACTTCGTTGTCTGTCTGTCTGTCTCCAGGCTGTATCTCATTAACCGTGATAGCTAGAAAGTTGAAATTTTCACAAAGTATCTATTTTCCTTGCCGCTATAACAACAAATACTAAAAATTAAAAAAATTATTAAGGGGGGTCCCCATACAATAAACGTATGAAACCGCAAATTATAAATTTGTTATTCATATATTTGTATGAAAAACAAAGTTATAAGTTGCGGTTTATTAAAATGTTTGTATTTTGGCTAGTTGTAGGTAATAGATACGTTCATTTTGCATAGATAATGTACGGAACCCTTTATGCGCGAGTCCAACACGCNGTTGCGGTTTATTAAAATGTTTGTATTTTGGCTAGTTGTAGGTAATAGATACGTTCATTTTGCATAGATAATGTACGGAACCCTTTATGCGCGAGTCCAACACGCACTTGGCCGATTTTCAATAGTCATATTGGTTGCGGTGAACTGTCTAGAAGCAAATGATGATTTCGTGTTTACTGTTTGTCGGTTTAGATTCCACGTTCTCATCCTCACGTATACAGATATGCACCTGCGCAGCTGACCGCAAAATTAGATCACTTTCTTAAGAAAAATAATGTTCTGGAATATTGCGAATTCACGTTTTTGAGGTGAAAACGTCTTAAGCGATGCTTTGTTCTATTTGTGATGGGGAAAAAATGTTACTCTTGCGACAGGTCACATGACCGACAGAGTTGAAAT
>NWSH02000525.1:1040186-1051343 GCA_002382865.2 Heliothis virescens | reverse complement strand
AGCCACTTCAATTGGCTCCGAAATTCCGATACGTGATCGTACTTTCGAAGACCAAAAATGAAGCGGATGCACAGATTCTGCAGACGTTCGAGTTTATCAAGTTGTTCTTCAGTCGCATCAAGGAAGCAAACATCAGCATAATCTAACAGAGGGAGGAGAAGCGACTGAGCGAGAGTAATTTTTGTTGGAAAAGGCAGGAACTTCTGGAGACGCTTAAGTGATTGAAACGAGCAATATACCCTCCTGCTTACCTCTGCAATGTGTTTACCCCAAGATAGGTTACAATCCATGATCACACCCAAGTTTTTGACATGTGATGAGTAGGCTATGATTACATTGTCGTAGTAAGGGGGGAGATTGCAGCCTACTTAGAAAATATCTGCCGCCAATAATGAGAGCTTGCGATTTATTAGGGTTAACTAAGAGTCCAAAATTAGCCCATTGTTGTACATTATAATTCTTTATTATTCTGTAGCCTTTTCAGTTTTTGTTGCAGCTGTTCATGTAATAGGTATGAAGAGTAGTGTTTGAATAAAATAAATGAATGAATAGAACCACAGATTTGTTAGCCAACATGAATAAGTATCTAATTAAATTTATACCTCGTGTATTAATTTTGTATAGAACCGGTTCTTCAAGCCAAGACAGACTATTGTTGCTGGGGAGTTTGTTCCATTATTTTTCATTCCAGGAAAAAAAACAGCTGAAATTAGTTGTCAAAAAAATGACTAATTAATAAACAATACATGAGTCACATAGCAAGTACTTAATTGCGCAGCTGTGGTTTAAAAACAGGTTAAACCTGGATTCAAATTTGCTCATCCGTTTCCAAGATACAAGCTAAAACGAAAGATATGAGCAATTTATAATGTAGGACAACAAATACTTATAAGGAAAGAGGGAAATATACCTCAATCTGACATTTTTTTACAATAGATTCTCAACCTTATCACAACAGTGGAAGGTTAACGTTTGATTGGTAAATTTGTTTTAAATTTAAACACTTTAGCAGTGTTATTTAGTCAGTGAGCATAGGAAGTTCGTTGGAAAAATCAAGCTCTAATGATATATCTTTTCTTGGAATAGCGTGATTATTTCAAATAGTTTTATTGAATGGAGTATTCCGATTGTAAAGGGTTTTTGGCAGACATGAGCAGAATACTAATGCGTATTATGAGTCGTAGGCAATAAATATAAAATTTTATTTGTTTTTATTCAAATAAAATAAAAGCTTGTCTCCTTTTCCATGCAGCCACTTTAGGGAAGATCTTATAAACATCAAGTAAGTACCATGGTAGTTATTGTGATTTTAAAATATAAGAATTAACGCATTATAGGTTACATTAAGTATTTGATAAACGAACTAAAGTTAATTATTTGAAATATAAAATTGAGGTAATCATGTTGGGATTTGATCTCATAAGATATAATAGTTCAGTGCAGCTTGAGAAAAATTATATAATATTTGCTTAAATATTAAGGAATTTAATACCATTCGAGGATAAATCAAATGTAATGACATACTGAGGCTCGGGTATAACTATACGCAATGCGGACTTCACGCAAATAGTCCCGGACTTTAGGGATGTGAAATGTTAAATGTCTTTGGTTATTTTAATATGTGATGTTGGACAATTCATAGAATTAAATATTTTTATAAGGTAAAAAGTATTTACATACAAGGAGCAAGCTACTGTAATAGTTTTCAATATGCATAAAATACTCGTTGGGCATTAAATTAAAATAAAGGCAACACAATAATTGATTTAAAACTATGACATCAAAAAGTTCATTATGTTTTTCATTTCATTTAGAGAAAAATATAAACATTTAATTATTTATACACTAGCTGACCAGGTAAACTTCGTATTACTTACCTTTATTTTTTTTTATAATCATATATTTTCTCATCGTTTAAACCTTCCCTTGATCTGTAAGTACAAACATTTTAAAACCAAAATAAGCCCGATCGCTCCAGCCATTCTTGAGTTTTAGTGAGACTAACGAACAGCAATTGATTTTTATATATAAGATATTTTTTTATTTAAAAACAATGAAAATTACAACCATACAGAACAACAGCTTAACATGTGTAAATCCAAAATTCTGAACTATTTTTATGGTTGTTTTTGGACTGATTTAGCCTATACTTCTTACTAGTAAAAAACTGTATCACCAGGGATAGTTTTCCTCATCTCAGAACAACTTTTAGTCGGCTGACCGCTTAATCGGTCTCATAAATCAGGGTAGAAATAATTTATTTTTTATTTATTTATTTTCCAAACACAGCTAACATTACAGGTAATTTCCCAATGCGGTAGCGTGGTAACACATATCATCTATTATTATAACATAATACATATAATTTAGTATTTGTGAATTCATTCAAAGAGCAGGAAAATATGTCTATTATCAGCAACTTCATTTAGTGTACGCAAAGCTCGCGTCATTGGCACTTTAGCTTTATCGAGTAAATTAGTTTGCGCGCGTGGCACTGTTAGTCACTTTGGTCGTCGTCGTCGCATAGCGTAACCATCAGGCACATTCAGACTTAAATCTTTTAAAACAACAGCATTATACGTATCGTCGTATAAATGACGGTGTGCGATCGATCAGACATTTAACCGGTGTCAGGCCGACCAAAAACTTTGATTTGAATAAAGATTTTAAAAAATTGCCTATTATCTAGCGAACTATTAGCCGATTGTTTAATTTGCAGTGAGTAGAAGCGCTTATAGTTGACGAAAAAAAATACTATAAGTATTTCTATTAACATGATTTTTCAAATTTTCAGGAATTTAAAAGCAGAGGCGTTTAAAAGGACAAGAATATACGAAGATATAAATACGTTACTTCTATTAAATGTAGCTAAGAATGTGAAAACAACTACGTCATCACTTTGGAGGTAAGACGTACGTACTCTTCACTGATAGAAAACTAATTTCCTTATTAGTAACGCTTAATTATAATTTAATCTTAATCATCAGTGTATGTAGGACTTCCCCGTTCCTTCATAGATTTCCAAAGGTTAGAAGTTGGCCGAGTGAATGCTTACTTTATCTGAGTAATATATGCTTTCATAGACTTTATATAATCAGGGATGTTAAGTTTCCCTTTTTTTAGGGGGATAATTTATATACACCTTAATTTTAATACAATATTTATACTATACAATACGCACCATAAACTACTTACAACTAAAATATTAATATACTAGCCGTTTTCCCGCGGTTTCACTTGCATCCCGTGGGAATTACTGCCCGTACCCGGATAAAATATAGCCTATGTCACTCGTGGATAATGAAGCTTTCGAATGGTGAAAGAATTTTTAGAATCGGTCTAGTAGTTTTTGAGCCTATTCATTACAACCAAACAAACAAAGTTTTCCTCTTTATAATATTAGTATGTATAGATAAAACGAACGAATATGGTAATACAAAAATAAGCAGAAAATATTTGACACAAAAAAATAATTCCTTAAATAGAAAGGTCGTATAGAAATACGATCTCTTACAAATAAATAATATGATAGGAATTCAATTGTAAAGCTTTTTTGTCTACGATTATAATTAAATGTTTCGAGGATCATATGTATTTTCAGACAGACTATATTAAAATAAAAGCATTTTAATAAAAATACTTTCGAAATTCCTAAATGAAACAATATCACGATATATAATGTAAACGATGAACGAGCGATAGTTTATTTGAAAACTTTATTATTAGATAGCTCTCTAGCTATCCAATATTGCCATAAAATTGTAATAAAGGTGGGGTCGCATTGTTACATGTTCATTATGTTGACTTATGTGACAAACTTCCGGAACTAATTTAAAAGTTATTTATATACACATCGTCATATCCACGGTAAACGAATAAATCTGGTGTTTTTGTTCATTTGTCAATTCTATAGAAAAATACACCTTATTCTGTACTACATAAAGTGTATATTGTACATGTACAAAAACAGCAGTTTCGTTAAATTGCCGTGATGGTGACGACATGTGCAATAATATATTCATTAATACGATATAAAATTTAATAATTAAATTTACATTGAAACAGTTGGCCGTCATAGGTAGCCAATTTACAGGAGGATAATTAATTAAAAAAGGTTTACATTATACAATATTTGCACATTATACAAATTACCTGAATCTAATAAATAGCGTCAAGCTCCTCCTCATCGCTGCATAACGGGAGTGTACCCAAAAGGCTGGTGACATTAAATACGATTACACTTATTCATGCGACTAACGTTTTCAAAGAACAACTTCATGTAATGAAAAGTCTATTAAGGTCGAAATTACCAGTAACTTTATTAAATTTTTCAGGCAGTTATCAGCGTGCTCCGATCTCCTAAGATCCAGGGAGGAGTTGTCTCTTGCCCTCACAGCGCACTCCTACTATGCGAACATAGAACAGCTGGATTCCGTAGTGATAAGCAGTATACAAACCCACATAGACTCCGGCAGGGACAGCCTGAAGTCCACCATACAGTACTTGGAGACAGAGAAAATTGTTAAGGAAGTCAAAGAGTTGAATGAAGTTTTAATGTTGTGAGTATTATTTGCTTGTGCACTATACATAATAGGCATGACTACAAAAAAAATCTAAGTCGTTCGTCTTTTAGATTATAAAAAAATATTGCATACGTATTTTTTCCTTTTTCATCTACACAAATAATTACGAAGCTACAGACCGTTGAAATTGCGTATGACGCCTTTGTACGATTTATGCACAGGCGTGACGTCAAGACCCCCCACTCCTGAACTTTAACACTCATTACCTTTGTTATATTTCATAGTATTTTATAAACAAAAAATAATTAACAATATTTTGCAATAATCAAAATTATGGACTAAGTGGATTTCCTTATTTTTACCCTGTCGTCATACCTATTGTCCTGCGCCGCTGGCTGATCTTCTTATACGAGAATAGCCGCTGTGGTCGCCAATCGACCTTGGACGCCATTATACGCTTTAGCTTTCAAGTTAAAAAGTAAAGCTAAGAGCGCTCTCACACTGGCGGGTTTTGTTCCACAGTTGCAAATATCAATAAAAAGTAGCATATAACCTTCCTCGATAAATGGGCTATCTAAACACTGGAAATATTTTTTTCAAATCTGACCAGCAGTAGGTACTGAGATTGCGCGTTCAACCAAATAAACAAACTCTTCAGCTTTATAATGTAGTAAAAAAATACTTTCAGTTTCGAAGAATTGAAGCAGACAATAATAGTGCATCAGCAAGGATCGAACCTACTAATTGCGAACGTCAGTCGATATTTATATACTGACATCGTGGACTGGTCTACTTACTTGGTCAGAATGAGGGTAGTTCAACAAGGACCTGTGGGTCATAGTTGGTGAGTACCTGCTACCAGGATATTAATTTCCCTGTTTTCTTTCCAAAAGCTCTTTTAAAACTTTAACATTAGTTTAGCCATTAGTTTGTATGGTTGGTGTTGTATAGTAATAGTTAATTAAATATTCCTGTTACGTAGGTAAGTATATGTCCTGTATATTAGTTACTAGCTTCCGCCAGCGGTTTCACCCGCTTTCCCGTGAGAACTACTGCGCGCACCCGGATAAAAAGTATCCTATAGCCTTCCTCGATAAATGGGCTATCTAACACTGAAAGAATTTTTCAATCGGTTCCTGAGATTAGCGCGTTCAAACAAACAAACTCTGCAGCTTTATATATTTAGTCTAGATTCCGGGATGGACTTATAACAACTCTAGTTGGATAGCAAAGTCTACAAGCATTGTTTTTTTCAAACCATACAGGACTCTGCTATAAATGTACTTTTAAACTAACCCAGTCCAATAGTTTAGCAGGGGTGAGGGCTCTTATACATAGTATGTTTTTTTGGCATGAACGGCGCATTTGTCTGCATTCAAAAAATAGTTCAAACATTGCACGGCAAAAAACGTCACACCTTGTTCACGGCACGTTTTATGACCCATACAAAACCGACTACCGCATACGGTGAAATTGCCGTAGATTTATAGGCTGTGTCTACAAACAGGCAAAGTGTTAGCAGCCGACATTTCAGACTTCATAGTCCAGGTTTCTTTAAAAAGTTTTCCTCCACTTTTAATCCGCCATTGATGTCTAAGATATACTTAGAAAAGTACATACAAACTTAGAAAAGTGGTACTGTATTTCCAGATGGTCAGGGCGGCAAGTCGTGTGGGTGGCGCGGCGGACCCTCGGCATCGGAGTAGCGATCCTGGTCTGGTCCTACTCGCCTCTCCATCATGCTGCTATTGCTGGCGGCATATTGCTTATACTATACAGGTATGTTCCATGAGCCCAATAGAAGATTCCCATAGCTATATAGCTGGCAGAGCTAGAGAGAAATTATGTACTCTGTATCTGGGTGTATGTGACACACTTACCTTTTGCCAGCGGTCTCACCTGTGTGTTATGGGAACTATTTCACGCATCTGGATAAATAGAAGACTATAGTAAGCACATCTTACGCTGAAGATTTATTTTCAAATCGGATTTGTTCCTGAGATTATACGAATGATGCATAGAAATCTTCAGCTACATGAAGGCGGGCGTTTTGGGGCTGTCTGATGTAATTTTGATGTTCGAAAAAGTGCGTTTTTCAGCCTACTTTGAATAAATGCTTTTTTAATTTTGATTTTTTGATTAGTTTTGAGTTTAGAACTGTTAACATTTGTTGGCATCGATATTGCACAAGTTTACGAACATACAACCTCAATATACATACACCCAGGTACGAATCTTTGGAATGGGCATTGTATTTTATACTTTCAAAAAGGACCTGTGTTCCATAGTTATGTTAGGTCATGGGTCTGTCGTCTAAAAAGTAATCGATTAGAGCGCTCGCACACTTGCAGATTTTTCATCGGCCGATAGTTAATGATGCGCGTTTGAAATGTACGGAGATGTATTGTATGGGTAATATTTTGGGGTATGATGATTGGAATGTGGGTAAATGAGATGATTAATTGGTGGGGGATATGGTATTGTATGTTGGGGGTAGTATGGGGGTATTGGGGGGGGGGTTGTGGGGTGGTAATGTTTGAAAATATTTAGTGGGTATGTGTGGGATAATTATGGATATGGGTTTTCATGGATATTATGGGGGGGGGGTTGTATTTGGGAATATGTGTGGTATGGTTGTGATGGTAATATGATGGGGGTGGAATGTGGTGGATATTGGGGGATTGTGTTTTGGGAAATGATTAATTTAAATGGGTGTATATGTTAATATGGATGATTTGTGGTTAATATGATTTTATGATTGGTGGGTATGGTTTATATAATGGATGAATGATGATTGATGTTATGTATGGGGAAATGTGTAATGTTGGTTGATATGATGATATATTTGATTGTTTGTTGATATTTATATTTTTATTTAATGTTATTGGGATGGTGTGGATATAATTTTGATGGTATGTATTATATATGGTTAAAATTTATTTTGGATATTCATTGGTGATGGGGCGTTATGTGTTAATTTGGTTGGGTTGTAATTTTTTTGAAATGGTAATGGGGGGATGTTATTGATGTGATTTGGATTATTTAATGTATTATTGTATAATATTGGGGGTTTATGTATTATATGTTGGATGGGTTTGTTATTTAATTATTGGAATGTTGGGTATGGTGTAAAAATGGATTTGTGTAATATTCTGGGTAAAATGGGGTTTGAATGGGGTTTTGGAATTAATGTAAATGATTTGTTTTGTTATTGGGATTGGGGTTTGGGTTGTTGGGATTGTGTTGTTGATATTTTGTATATATGTATTATGATGGGGGGGTTAAATGTGTATAATGGGTTTGATGGGTAATAATGGGGGGATTTAATTGTGGGGGGTTGAATGGATTTGTGGTTATTAAATGATAATTGGGGCTATGATATATAAGTGATTGATTGGGGTGTTGGGTAAAATGGTATAGTGATGATTTTATTTTTATATTTGTAAATATTGATGATTTATATTTTTAATATGAAATTGATATATTTTGTAAAGTAATATTATGATGGTTAAATTGTTTTTGTGGGGAATATTTGGATGTAAATTGGGGGGTGTATGGTAATGTAAATGATGCTGGATTTATATGTGTGTGTGTTTATGTTGTAAAAATGAAATGTGTATATTGTGTGGATTATGTTGGGCTTGTAAAATTATATTTTTATGTTATTGTATTTGTGGTAGATATGAATGTTATAAATGTAAATATTATGTAATTTTTATGTTAATGTTTATAATATTTGTATTGTATGGGGATTTTGTGTAAAATGATATTGATGTATGGTATGTGTGGATGTGTTTAAAATTATAAATTATGGATTGGGTGATTATGTATTGATGTATGGGTGATGGGTTGTGATGTTTGTAATTATGTGGTATAAAATGATTGGAGTGATTTATGGGGTGGATATTTGGTATATTTGTGGATATTGTTGATTAATTGAATGTTTTATGTAGGTTGGGTTTGTGGATTTTATATACTTGGTTTTTTAATAATGATTGATTTGGGGGGGATGATGGATTGGGGGGTTAATTATAATATTAAATTTTATGTGGGTTATGTGGATTGGATTAATTTATTATGTAGATACTATTAATATTGATATATTTAATGTGTTGTTGGGTAATGTGGTGTAAAAATTATGGATGGGTATCATATGTGGTGGGTTTGTTGGATATTTTGGGATATGGTTAATGGGGTTGTTGATTGAATGGTAATTATGGGGATTGGGGATTATTGGTATAAAATGATGAACTATATATGGGTGGGGTATGTGGTTTGTGTTGTGTTATTATGGGATTGAGGGGGGAGCGCGCACATTGATGAGACTTAATCGGCCCGACTAAAAGTTTGACGATTTGGCCATCAATAGTCGCCAACTATCGGTCGAAGGCTTGAAACAGTATGTAAAACTTCCTGCGCGCGGCATACCCAACAGTCGGCGATAGTTGGTCTATAAGGCTGCAGTTTTTAAATTATTGAAAGTATATTTTTATTCATAAACTATTTCCATACGTGCATTCAATAATTGTACATAATTCCCAGGTAAAAAACAAGGATGGCATCCTCTTGCTCGGCATAAGAAAACCAAAGAGGAGTTTTATTTGAGTATCTTCCTCAGACTATGGTCGTCTGCATTGAGTAGGGGAGACAGGGACGAACGTAACAACTTTTCAATATTGTGTAATATCTCAACAAACCTTAATATTTAATTAAAAATACTAATTGATACCCTCTTATAGGATTAGTCTTTCAGCTATTCTTTCAACGCTATTTCAATACAAATGGTATTACGGATTACGATAAAAATGATGGCAAATATAAAAGATGGAATTTGTTACAATTATCCCTACCCCTAGGGTTAGTTGTAACACTGCAAAGGGATGGTTGTAACGAAGTAAATAAAGACTTATATACTTCCACAATCAACGTTATATTTATTCATAATGAGACTTTAAGTTTTCACAATAATCAAAAACTAAACATATATTGGTTTCTTCAAAAATAAATCGAGGAATAAAAATGAGATCGTTTTTTGTCGACGGGAAATCATCAGAGGACCACAGCACCAGATGTGGGTGAGCGTGAGGGCGTGTCATACTTTTTTACTGACTAAAACCCACCGTGTTCCTTCTTGAGCCCTTTGTGTACCTGGGTCGTGGGTATCTCTTTCGAACAATCTCGCAGCCCCGGCAAGCTCTAGCCCTAGTGGCCCCCGCTGGGGTTTACTGAATCTCTTTGAGGAGCGCGTGGAACAACGCGCACCGCCGACACGGGCCTGTCGTCCTCCTAGGAGGCGTAAGGACGATGAGCCATCCGAAACTCACCGCCCATAGAACCATGCCTACGGTGGCCGGGGGTCAACTCTCGACAACTGGCACCCGTGGTATCTTCCACGTCTACTGCAGCGACTTGGATGAGTGATGCAAATTCGCAATCGCTCCGCCACCTCCTTCTCTAACATAACTGCTTCGCAGAAGGAGGCAAGGACATCCCATTCCCTCTCGCCCCGCACCATGACTTGAACCAGGACTGGGAGAGAGATCGCCGCCGCCANTGTAGAACAACGCGCACTGCCGACACGGGCCTGTCGTCCTCCTAGGAGACGTAAAGACGATGAGCCACCCGAAACTCACCGCCCACATAGCCACGCTTACTGTGGTCGGGGGACAACTCTCGACACCTGGCGTCCGTGGTGTCTTCCACGTCCACTGCAGCGACTGGGATGAGTGATGCAAATTCACAATCGCTCCGCCACCTCCTTCTCTAGCATAACTGCTTCGCAGAAGGAGGCAAGGACATCCCATTCCCCCCGCACAATGACTTGAACCAGGGCTGGAAGAGAGATAGCCGCCGCCAATTGCTGCTACGAAGATACGATGGTGCTCCTCCCAGGCAGGGCACACCTCGACCGTGTGCTCTACCGTGTCCTCTGGTTTTTTTCTGTCCCATTCGCACAGTGGTGACATCCTGGCGCCACATCCAGATCTTTTTTCTTCTTTTAAGTTTTGTTTATATTCTTTAGAACACCTCATGACTTTTTCGTCTCTTTGACAGCCTACAACTTTGGCTCTAATTTTTCTCTCTTCTTGTTCTGAAATTTCCAGTTACACATACTAAACCCTATTGGTCGTTCTTTTATGATCATTAGGCATCTTGAAATATATAAAAATATAATCAATTTTGTTTCAACTGTAAGATGTTCTAAGAGATACCATAATCGGGATGAAAGTAACAACTTGTTACTTTTATCCCTACTGTATAATTTTTCCGAATATGGTAAACACATGTCCAAAACCTAAAAAAAATATTAAGAAAGATACCATTTAAAATACTTAAATTTAAATAAGAATAGTTACTCTACGTTGTAGATACTTAAATTGTGTTCTTAACCATTCCATATCCCAACTAAACGGTATCAAAAAAAATTGACAAAATTTACTTTGGGCGTATTTTTGCGACACGTACTCGCTACAGCCACAACCAGCTGGAACAGCGCCGCAAGCACATCTGAGGTAAGGGGGGATCGGAAATGGCACCTTCTGGTGAATCTGCCATCAATGCAGCCAACATATTTCGTTCAAAAACTAATCTGTTACGTTCATCCCGCGTTACTTTCATACCTGGTCTCCCCTAC
>NWSH02000525.1:1024672-1040161 GCA_002382865.2 Heliothis virescens | reverse complement strand
CCTACAACATAAGTGACGAGAAGCTGCAGCAACTCGTTTAATCTTTTGTGAGTTAATCTAGATTGAAACTCGTAATGCTTATTGTGGTTTTGAGTGTTGGAGCTTGCATTGGAGGTGTTCAGGTATTCGGGTTTTCTAATGAAGATAGAGCTGCATCCATGACCCTTGCAGGTTCTGTTGATTCTTGAACCTCCAAACGTCGCGTCTCCCGAGTTGCTTGCTCACCAGCAAGGAATGCACACTTTTTGTAAATGTGGGAACCTTAAAATGAAATAGTTTGGTATTAGTGAAATCAGATAGGTACCAAACCCTATATTGTATTGTACAGCATATGAATACAAATAGCATCATTAGAAATAAACTATGCAGCATTTTTTCTGAAACATTATTTAGAAAAAAAAATGTTTTTTTAAACCAACAAATTGGGCAGGGTATGAGATCTCAAGTCCAGTTCCAGGATTGGGTTTCTGGGTATTTCCATTAAGATTTTCTGAGTAGTAACCAGAAGAGCCTGGAAATACTGGGTTTGTGCCTGGTTTGATTGCATGTCTCCGTTATTACTTAAATACATAACTGACAAAATGTATTGTGTACTGTTAGGTACACCTCTGCCTAATCGTCATCATGCTGTGGATTGGGATTTGGGCGAGAAGATAACAGAGTATTATTAAAAAAATACTCAACCAGGTGTTGCTAAAGTCCATCTTAAAATCATGCTACGTTGTGGACGGTCTAACTCAACTCTGTGGGTTCCAGACTGCACAGAGATAGCCACATCCATAACAAACATCAAGTGACATATGCAGGTGACATATCCTCTGTGGGATCCAGTTATTTTGACAATAATCCTTTCTTGCAACAGCAAATAACATACATTCAATACAAGGATATCATCTGACGTTACCTGGAAAAGAATTATATTATATACTATTCTATATTTAATACTGCTTAAACTTGTAAAATACATAAACTCTCAATAAGACTAAGTTTTACAGTGCTAAGTTTACCTAATCAAATGTTATTTTGAGTTGCATAATGCATTAACGCACTATATTTATATTGTCCACAAATCAATTATTATTGTTTATGCACACGATAACTTTACCAGGTGTAGGCGTTGTCCAAGTTTCGAGAAGAACTGTCATTTGCTCGTTCACTCCTCAACTGTATACCGGCGAAATTAGACGCTAAGTAAAAGGAACAGTTAATACAGCGTCGGCTAAGAACAGGCGGTGTGCCCGACTTCTGGTGGGGTAGACATAGTTCTGACAAAAACAGTTTCGGGAGTTCAATATCTCACAAGGATTTCACTAAGAGTCAAATTGTTCTCCGCAAGAATAGCACTTTTATCTCAACAAAGAACAAACAACAAGAGTCATGCACTTAGAGTCAATATCTCACAAAGAAGGAGTCAATTATTCACAAAAACATAAAGTAAATGTGCCAGAAGCAATTATTATTTTAATCATTATAAATCGATTTAGTTTTTAAATACGTAAGGCCTTTTAAATATTAATTTAAAAATCGCTCTTATGAACATGTTTCACAATATAGACTTATCATGAATATAGTTTCGAATAATAATTAAAAATAATTGTATTTTTTTATTTTAATAATGTTTTTTATGATATCGGATTACTCTATAGATTAAAATACGTAATTTTCAATAGTTATTTGATATCTGGCAACTTTTTTTGTTTACCAATCAAACGGATGTCGACGTAATGTTTTAACTATAATTAATTTTACTTTATTCCCAGGGTGAAAGAATTGGTATAAAAAATAATTTGGAAACAAAAAAAATAAACATATTTTTTAGGTTATTATCCATTAGGCACCCGATACCACAAAGGGACCTGCCCCGTGGCAATCTCCCTTCCACTTTATTGGTTTACGGGTTTGGCCGTGCGATGTTGAGTCCAGTGAATCAGTCAGGACTTTGACTTTGACTTTGACTGAAAGAATTTTTGCAACAGACCAGTAGTTCCTGAGACTTAGCGCGTTTCAAGCAAACAAACAACCAAAACTCTTCAGCTGTACTATACATATTAGTTATAGATAAATACTCTTAATAACAACAATATTTATTATTATTTGATAAAGATTAAATATTATTTAAACGTTGATACAACGTCTTAACAATAATGCATAATTTCCACAAGATTACCTATAAAACGTCTAGAGAGTTAATCTAAAAGATAAGACAGATATACGTCGCGACAATTTTTTAGCTCATTTCAAGAGATAATAATTCCTTTCTACATATATTTTTGGTATCTTGAACCGTTTTAACAGCACAGCACGCAACGATAGCCCTCAAGGATAATAATCTTTCCCGTTTTTTCCACATTTTCGCCTTATTTCTCCTTCGCTCCTAATAGTTGCAGCGCGATGTTATATAGCCCTAAAGTTCTCGATAAATGGGCTATCTAAACTGGAAAGAAATTTTTCAATCGGAACCAGTAGTTCCCGAGATTTAGCGCGTTCAACAAACAAACAAACAAACACTCTTCAGCTTTAATAATATAGAATAGAATTACTGTAGGACTGCCAAAACCGCATGGCGCAAAAAATATTTAAGTAAATAACGCCACTCTGTCTTTTTTCCTTTTCATGAAAGTTGATTACGATTTTATAAATTATCACACACACCTAAACAAAAATACAAAGGCCACCGTAGCACTATCGGAATAACATATCTTTAGCAAACTACCTTCATTTACATATGCAGCGCTTATAAAGCGAATATTTTGACATTTATATCACGGCCGAGGCCACACTTCATATTAATCAGCGAATTACGCAACGAGGCTCGAATATTGCCCTAATTTTGTTATTACAATACGTTGTTAATGGCAACAAGAATAACACTCTATCTGAGTGCTTAACTCGTTTAAAATTAAGTGTTACCGTTTACTTTTAAGTATGCTCTTAGTTGATGTTCATTTACATAGTTTATTTTAATGTTTATGCTTCAAAATTATTCTAAAACTGTTGAAATATCTTTGAAATCAGAGATATGAATTCAAAAAATCGAATTGGCAATACGTTAGTTATAAGTGTAAGTGTGTACTGTACATGTATTGTTTGGTCAATCAATAATATCGGTCATGTGAATTCTTGATTAGACACGCCTCGATTTATTACACTTTTGCAGTACTCCCTAGAATATTCTGAAATTTACAGTAGTCTGTGAATATTTATATGTGAAGGTCTCGTACGAATGGGCTCAGATATTTTCTGAAGATCGTCATTATGTTGCCATTTCCCTCGGGCGCTCCGCCGCTCCAAGTTACAGTCAAACGTTTCCTTTGATCTGTACAATAACGGTGCTACTCCAATGTTGACCTCTAAAAGTTTATTTTCGATGAAATAACAATTTTTCAGAAAGACCATTTTTATTGTTCAGAATTTATTTTTTAATTTTATTAGCGAGTGTAGATAACTGGGAAGTATTATCTGGGGCATTTTTTGGTAGTCCATTCTACGTTTCTCATTGTTGTTGTGTCTATTTTTTACTTTCTGTTTAAATAGTACCTACTTGCACAGTTTTCGATTTTCCTCTCGTCTTTTCTCGTGGCGGAAAATGTCGGGAGCCTTCACACAATATTCAATACTTAAAATTGTTACAATGTCTGTACCAAGAATACCTAACCTATCCCCATAAACCTAAACAAAAGTAGATGGTGTTTTATTAAATCCAAATAAGTAGACCAACTAAGGTGAATTTGTGCGTAAATGTACACGGGGAACGAATGTTTATTACCAAGTTCCTACAAGACGCTATGTTGTGGAACCTTTTTGCCTTGCCACCCAACCTTAGTTTCTGAACGTTTGTTAAAGTTTTATCATTAGGAAAACCATTTCCTCGGTGCCGGTAGACCGTGCAAAATAGCCACGATACGATTGTTTGAGTTACGGTCAAAAACTCGCCATCGCAATCGAAGATTCACAGGTGCCTAACATTTGTATACCAATCTCTTTGAACCATTTATTTCTGTTTCTGACATCATAAATTCGCTTTGAATACCTATTGAGAAAGCGTGGTGATTATCACTGAATACTTCTCTGTGTGAGAGGAGGTCCGTAACCAGCAGTGGGACGATAAAAAGGCTAGGCATTAAGAAGGGAATTCGGTTTCAAAATCAAGGGTTTTTATCAGATTTAACCTACCTATATGATACATGGACTTGTTAAGCATTCGGCTAGCAACGTGAGTTTCATTTCCAACTAGACTCAACCAATTACTGCCCTTGATAATAAATAATTACTTTCCTAATTGTTTTGTTTTAGTTTAAGGAATAATGACTGTTAAAACCAAACTGCCAGGCATGAGTTTTACTATGATAAGTATTTGATACATATGTAACATATAAAGCAGAATGACAATAATTCACAAAATGTACAACTTTGTAAATTAATCGTATAATTTTCCATGAATATTTACACTAGCCGGCCTAGGACATCGACCTAATACATGAATTTTTAACACCATATGGCAAAGTCGTGTACCTACTTCTCAATTTGTAAGCCAATATTGTCTGTGCCTCCGTACTACGAAGACGAAGTCTATTATTTTATACTGATCCACAGTACATTAGATATAAGCCTTGTTAATTTCCTACAGTAGTCTCTAAATGTCCTAATTAGTTAAGGTTCGACTTCCAAAAAGGAAGGAGATCCAAGTCCACTGTATACTGTAACACAGGTGAACGATCAGATACCAGGTGGGCTTTTTTGCTAACACTGATTAACTTATTTATAATTGGTTTCGTCTTTCCTTAGGGACGGAAAACCCTAAAACAGCTATAGGTATATTCGATGGTAATATAAAATCATTATAACAAACACACGGAAGTCAAAAACTCTCAATATCAAAGTTCATAACACATGCGTAAGCAATTAAGAACCTACTAAATGAATAAATAAATAACTGAAAGGAGACATGCACCAATTAAATGAGTAGTGCAAATCCAAGAGTTATTTTTTTTTTTTTTTTTTTTTTTTTTTGTGTGAAAATAACGTAATATTTTGCTGTTTTCCACAAAATCTGGTGTCTATCTTTATCAGCTTGGTAACCGAAGGTTTGGTCGCCTTAAAACCTCATAGATCCTATATGAATTGAATCCTAAGCAATACCTAAAAAAACTGTTACTTAATTCTACATAAAGTTTTGTATGTAAAGAAATGGGAATACATAAAGACGCTAGGCAGATAGCTGCCTTTCACACTTTAAAGCTTTGACCTTGAGCCACATAAACAAAAACATAGGTCAAGGTGAAGCCACGGTATTTATCGTTTACGGAATTGTTTACTATCTACCTACGCATTAGAAACGTGCTTGCTCAGGTAAGGTACCTATAGGAACCACATAGAGCAATAATAAAACAACATTAGGCACATAGGACTTAGAAGTTATTGAATGAAGTAAGTACCTCCTAGGTACTTACTTTCGTAAAGTTAAGGAAAACATTATTAAATTTTTCAAAGAAATAAATATTTTCCTAGACAAAACACCAAACCAAATAATATCTTATCTAGGCAGATACATACCTCTAATAATTTATTGATGCTGAACATCATGAGTTCGTTAAGTTTTCATATAATATTAACTACTATCCGTTTTCCCGCGGTTACACTCGCGTCCCGTGGTAATTACTGCCCGTACCCAGATAAAATATGTATAACCTATGTCACTCGTGGATAATGTAGTTTTCGAATGGTGAAATATTTTTTTAAATCGGTTCACTACTTCCAGAGATTACCCCCTACAAACAAACTTACAAATTTACAAACAATTTTACCTCCTTATAATATTAGTATAGATTTAGCTAGAAACTGATCTTTTCAGGAGCTCATACTAATCTTATTAATGTATAAGTTTGAAATTTGTTACATGTTAAAACTGAAACGACTGGATCAATTCGGATGACATCGGATATAGATAGCCTGAAACCCACCGAGAATTTATTNAATTTAAATAAGAATAGTTACTCTACGTTGTAGATACTTAAATTGTGTTCTTAACCATTCCATATCCCAACTAAACGGTATCAAAAAAAATTGACAAAATTTACTTTGGGCGTATTTTTGCGACACGTACTCGCTACAGCCACAACCAGCTGGAACAGCGCCGCAAGCACATCTGAGGTAAGGGGGGATCGGAAATGGTAACTTCTGGTGAACCTGCCATCAATGCAGCCAACATATTTCGTTCAAAAACTAATCTGTTACGTTCATCCCGCGTTACTTTCATACCTGGTCTCCCCTAGAATGCCTTACAATGTTGTAGTCAAAACACTTAATCAGTCGAAAGTAATTTCTTATAGCAGAATCAGTCACACGCAGTTTTAAGCGCACACTTTTGACGTTCTGCTCAATTGAGCAGGTTCAAAGTGATTTCATTAACTGATTCAGACAAAAATTATGTTGACTGATTATATCAGTCAAAACACTCAAAGTTGAGAAGATAATAAAATTGACAAAATACACGCCTGTCAAAGTTCTTATTATAACCCAAAATATTAAATACAAAGAGAAATAATGTTTTGGTTTCACTAGAATTCGATCGCAATTGGACAGATTCTATGGCTATCTAAGCTATAGTCCTCTTATGCCCACCATATTTATCATGGTTCCGTATTGGTCTAGAAATGAATAGATAGTCCGTTGCTAAAATTCAATTCCTTGCAGTTTTTTCATCTGTGTACTCTTAGCCGTTGTATGACCATAGAAAACAACTCTAAAAACCATTTCAATTTTGGGGTTGATTAAAATACTGTTTAGAATCGCTATACCCACCTAATGGAATCTTAGCTTGTATTAACTACTATCCGTTTTCCCGCGGTTACACTCGCGTCCCGTGGGAATTACTGCCCGTACCCAGATAAAATATGTATAGCCTATGTCACTCGTGGATAATGTAGCTTTCGAATGGTGAAATATTTTTTTAAATCGGTTCACTACTTCCAGAGATTACCCCCTACAAACAAACTTACAAATTTACAAACAATTTTACCTCCTTATAATATTAGTATAGATTTAGCTAGAAACTGATCTTTTTAGGAGCTCATACTAATCTTATAAATGTATAAGTTTGATATTTGTTACATGTTAAAACTGAAACGACTGGATCAATTCGGATGACATCGGATATAGATAGCCTGAAACCCACCGAGAATTTATTTATTAATTTAGGATCTCCAACAAAAGATATAAACAATGGGTATGTTGTTAGTGTACTCCTTCACTTATAGGACACCACAGCATGCACAATAAATCAATGTAATACCTGTATATCCATTAAGTATATATATGTGTATAATCCATTATGTAGAATCCATGAAGTCGAGACGAGTAAACGCGGACAAAGCCGCGTGCAAAAGCCAGTATTATACTATAACCAGTTAATAGACGCTTGGACTGGTAAAGAGTTTTGACTGTAACATACGGCTGTCATACATATAGCGCCGCCTTTATGAAAAACCGGCCAAGTGCTAGTTGGGCTCGCGCGTGAAGGATTCCGTCAATTATCTATGAAAAATACATGTACCTATTATCCATGAGTAGCCAAACTACAAACATTTTTCGGTAACAAACAAAGAATTACTTTGTTTTTCGTACAAATATATAAATAAAAATGTTATAATTATTTTAAATTTTTCCATAACATAATAACATATACTTTTTTAGATTTACAAACCTTGTAGTTTACCTTTTTTTGTATAAAAATCGTAAAACTGAAAATATAATACATTCTGCTAAGTTTTGATTGTGTAGTCTTAATAGTTTCGGAATAAAGTGACATACGGACGGACGGACAGACATGACGAATTTATGAGGGTTCGTTTTTGACATTTGGCTACTGAACCCTAAAAAGGCAAAACTAAAGTTTTGTTGATTTTGACAAAATTATGTTAAGAAGAAGGTTTTATACTTATAGTTATTCTTCTTTATGTTGCTAGACAACAACTTGTTGACTGTCAGAAATGTGAAAAATATATGAATTAACATAGAACATACACGTTAATAAAATATGTTGACCATCTAAACATTCTATTTCAAAGAAATAAAGATAAACTAGTTATTTCCAAACTATGCCAGTTTAATTTGTGTAGTACATACATACATATAAGATACAATATAAACATATATTTTTATAAGTTTGGCTGTTTATTTTCAACATTTAATAAAAATAACAACAATATCTTTTAAAAGCACATGTTTGTAGAACAAATAACACCTTTCTGATGTAAAAGGAGAAAGAATATCGCTGAAAAAGCACTTGTATACAATATTTTTTTAAATATATGTTTTCGCAGTTGCCTAGATGCTCTAGTGGGAGCCAATCGTGACTACTGTGCACGGGGTCTTGTGGGTTTGATTCCCGGGTCTAGATCGCTTTGTGGGATTAAAGTAGCTTCCGTAAAGGAGTCACTGTACAGGAGACACTTGGAGGGCACGTGAATGTCGATCCCGAGCAGCTTTCAAATCTGTAAAATTAAATTTTCGGCTACATATTAGACGATGTATGATCAAAATACATTCAAAAAAATCGTAAGAACTTCTACTCAAATAGATTTTACGTGTAGTTTTTACTACAATATGAATAAGTAATATTTATATCCGATTATCAGGTCATCTCACTTCTAATTTACCAAAAACTTACCGATGGAAAGTCAATAGTTCGTAGTCTGTTTCATTTCATGATGAACGGGATTTGCACCCGGGAACAAAACAGGGCATTGTACCACAGAGTTCACACAATTGCTTTTTGTCGATCTGAATAGAATTCGTGCACTAAAACTATAGAATTATTGTAAAAATATTACGCTATATCCCGTAAATTCTGAAAAAATATCAGACTTTTATACAATCAACATTCGAACAAGTTAAATTGTCAATTAACACAACGTCAGACACTATAAGTAATGTACTACATAATTTAGCCAAGTAAAACGATCACCAAGGAAACCAAATAACAGATTTTGTCACATGCCAAAAAAGCAAAACTGAGAGTACATAATTTATCTCTTTCCCAGATCTTTTTTCAAGCATACGATAGAAAAGGACGAAAGAAATAACTAAATTGTTATTTTAGTCTTGAACTCCACCGCTGCTTC
This sequence comes from Heliothis virescens, assembly GCA_002382865.2. Taxonomy (NCBI): domain Eukaryota; kingdom Metazoa; phylum Arthropoda; class Insecta; order Lepidoptera; family Noctuidae; genus Heliothis; species Heliothis virescens. Next base: position 1,031,039 of record NWSH02000525.1, on the reverse strand, counting down.
AAAATTCTTGGTCTTGAAATATCATGCAGTGATACCAGCCGATAATAAAAAATACCAATGATGATTTGCGATGCCTCTATGTTATAATAATTACAATATCATCATAGTGACGTCAAAATTAAGAGAAAATACCATTTGCACGTGATAAACTTTTGTGTAATAAAGGGTATTGTGTGCATCAATATACTTTTCAATTACAAAATCAAAGTTTTTGTCCAAACGTGTTTCATTTTGCGGGCTGATATTACACTATCTTATTCCATTAAATTCGGGAAAATTCAATTGATTGGTATACAATCGGCCGACTGTTGGCTGGATGTGCGCACCCACCACCAACCAGACTAAATAGTTGGTGTAGTGTGCGCGGTATCCAAACTGCCCGATCAAACTGTCGGCCGATCGAAAATCTGCAGTGTGCTAGAGCTCTTAAGGTGCATTCGACCACTAGAAGCGGGAAATTCAAATATAAAATGGTTTTTTCATGTTTTACCTAAGTTAACATTCAATATGAGGCGTGTAACTGTCGAAACTATGATATTTCGCTATAAAAAGTTTTTTACAGTTACATTTGAATTGTAAGAAGTTTCAGAGTTAAACAAGGACATCAGAAATTACTTTGTGGGATATTATAACCGCCAATCATAAGATCACGCCTCATATTGAATGTTAACTTAGGTAAAACATAAAAAAACCATTTTATATTTGAATTTCCCGCTTCTAGTGGTCGCATTCACCTTAATATAATTGGCGGGCCTCTTTATAGCCCTGTGCATGGTAGTGTTTACATTCGAAATAAAAGCTCAGGTAACCTCTGGCACGTCATTCTAATTTACATAAGCCGTTATGCATCATAAGAAACATTTCCGATTTAGCTGCTTATCAAATTAATATTAAAAGTAAAAAGATATAACAATAAGTTTAAAAACATAATACAGATTTAAAACATTAATGTATAATATTCTAAAATCCATTAATGACGTTGTAAAAAATACTATCTGCGGCGATCCTTGACCTCCTTCAAGGTCATGCTAATGTATTAATAACAACTAAATTGTGATTGGATTGTACCGGTGAGTAATATTTATATAATACCTATAACACGATGTTATTGAACTTATATATTTTGATGGCTACAATTGCTACGACGAAATGCTACGACGCGCTACGAAAATTTCGTAGCATATTGAGTAATACGGAAAAAAAGCGTGTCAAAAACGTGGTGAGGTACAGACGCAAACACATCAACCTACCACAATCTGTCAAATTTCTTCAATAGATTTTCAACCTTATCACAATAGTGAAAGGTTAATGTTCGATTGGTAGAATTTAACAGATTCGGGTAAGTTGACCTGCTGACGTCTGTACAACATTTTTACGAAAACTTTAATTAAAACCGTTCTTAGTTATTTGATCTTATACTTAAGCAAAACCTGCATTGCTGGTCACGAGTAGTTCAAACATTATTCGTCTAAATGTCGGTCGAGTAAAGGTCATATTTGCTTTGCAAATTGTTACATAATGATCGCTTCTCGAATATAAATGTCTTAAGGTCTTCGACAGATGCAAATAGCTTCGTCTTTATGTATGTATGGACAAATGTTAGTTAATTTCAATAAAGCGATTGACGATAACTGCAGTTTACAAATTGAATATTTTCTATGTAGGTACGGTATAATACCGTGAATGTCTAAATCCGAGATAATAGGTATGTGTAATTCTTATTTAAGGTGTGTAATTCTAGCTTAGTAGACTTTAAAATTTTACATTCAAACATTTAAAATGTTTTTGTCTGTCTTTTGTAAACTTGACCTTCAAAAAGTGCTGATTTTCAGCCTACTTCGAATAAATGACTTTTATCTTTAATCGACTATTTGTTGTTTTCGTATCGCGTCGCGCTGCTTCACGTTCGCATCCAGGTCACTCACGTAGGACTCCCTTATTTAGGTTAACAATATAAACACCGTTTTCATTATTTAAACGTTTATTTTTTTTAACAAGGTTCAGGTCATTGTTCAATCTTGGATATCTTCATTCTTCCGCGTCACAATTTCTGGGGACAAAAATATTTTGATATTAGCTGCAACTAATATGGTAATAGTAAGGAAAACAACGCCTAAAACATATAATAATATGTCTAGACATGAGAAATATCTGTAGTCTAAATATATTCATGTTCATCTATTCTCTATGTGAGAAGGATTTTTTTATCAGAAGTGGGATTGAAAATAAAGGGCTTCTTCTTCTTATCGAGTGAGCTGTAGGTCTAATCACCTAACAAGCCCCAGTGTCAGAGTTTTCTCAAATCCGCCTGACGGCCTCTGACGTGGGATTATAACTGCGACTGCTACTGACTAGCATTCGAAGACGCCTGCTTTACGTGACCTCGGCACGAGGTGTAAGACCGCCAACTTCCAAACTCCAGGCTGTTTTGTTAAAACCCACAAACCCGGTAATCGAACATGAGGCCCGTACTCGGCAGTCGTGCTTTGTGATCACTACACCAACGAGGCTACATATACATGTAAGTATATAAATGGTTCCGGTACCGTAACTTGATCAATCGCATTTTTTTTTTGTACTCTGCTGTTATAATAACATAATTTTAAGTTTTATTGTTACTAACACATTTTGGGCCTAGTTGCCATCAATAAACAAGTTTATTATAGGACTGTAGGTATCACTTACGAAACCGTGGGAAAACAGCCAGTATTTTATGTAGGTATAATTGCTTATGCATGCAAATCTGCTACGAAATGACATAAATCAACGATTGTATTGGAGGATCTTTATGGAAACTTTTCTCAAGGACTTGTCTCTGTTGGACTGTTGAAATCTATAAAGAATCATTATGTTCTGACTAGCTTCAGCCAGCGGTTTCACCCGCTTCTCTTTTATTATATAAAAGCGGTTTAACAGCCAAGTCATTAATATCTGTCAAAAAGTTTTTTCTTGAAAGAGTAACAAACATACGTACATACATAATACATATATACATCCTCAAAAACTTCCGAATATATAATATTGGTAGCATTATAGCATTGTATCGGAGGTTAAATAAACTGTTTTTTTTCTACCTCAGTTGTTGATTGTGGCCTGCATACTAACGATTTGTTTATATTCTGTAACCTGTTTGAAAACCAGTTCTGATGTAACTGTTATTTTATACGAGAATAACTTAATTAATGCATAATCTTTTATAGCTGTTTCTAGTCAATGGTTAATAGGTATTCTTATTTTTTTAAAGGTCGTTCGAGAACGATCATCTTAATATTGTTTTATTTTTAATCGCAGTTATGTCGTTTTAAATCTGCCACCATTTATACTAATACTATAAAGCTGAAGAGTCTGTTTGTTTGAACGGGCTAATCTCAGGAACTACTGGTCCGATTTTAAAAAATCAGACCAGTAGGATTTTAAGCTACTTTTTATCCGGGTGCGCCGAGTAGTTCCCACGGGACGCGGGTGAAACCGCTGGCAGAAGCTACTAAGATTACAAAACCTTTAGATTACAATCTATCTCATGAGATTGCAAACTGCCGAAATATTGTGAACCGAACCATATTGTCCGAAGACTGTCCCTGGTTGGTCGGCCTTACTATAATCATTCTGTGTCCATGACCAATCAGGGACAGCCGTTGGAAAGATTACAAATTGACAAACATAAGATTAAGTAACCTGTCTGTTTTATTAATATGTTAAGTTGTAAACAGTTTGAACCACTTGTCCAAATATTGAACTGCACTTCAATATTTGGACAGTTTACAATCTAGCAAAATATATAGGTATTGTAATCCATATATCCATAGTGTTAGAAGTTCTCATCCTAAGCATTTAATTACTTAGTTGGTCAAAATACTAAATTTCGGAACTAACTTCCATAGGTTGTAAGAAGTTCTAAGTAATTACCAAAAGTGACTTACGAAGTTTAACTTTTGTTATATCTTAAGTTAATTACGTACCTAAGCTTCTGACATGAATAAAGGCTGCATTTAAATCTTATTTAAGAGCTTGCACATAAAATCACCGCACATCGCAATTTTGTGTATAGACCAGCACATCAAGTTACCACAAGCTGTCAAATCTCTACAATTTCTTATCACAATAGTGGAAGGATAAAGTGCAATTGGTAAAATTTGATAGATTCGTGTAGGTTGACCTGCTGTCGTCCTTACAAGCCCAAAAGGTGTTTCTGTCGCAGCAATTTGATGATCGAAAATATGATACAGACAGGATGTTTAAAATTGAGTGACATTTGAGTATTCGGCCTTGAGTGTTGACACATCATAAGCTTTCTATTATCAAGGTCTCACACGATCTGATGATGTTGTCGTAAGGTCATGCCAGTGAAACTTCCATACAAAAACATAATAAGAATTATTATCAATAATATTAGAAGTAGGTACTTTATATTATGATATTATATAATCAACATTAAGCTATATATTATTTAGCTATAAATATATATATATATATATATATATATTTATAAATTATAAGCTTCGCAAGATGCGCATATTTACACCAACTCTAGGCATATTTTGATATATACTAGTTTAAGTACTTACTAATATTAAGTACAGACGACAGTAGGTCAACGTATATGAATCTGTCAAATTTTACCAATCAAATATTAACCAACCCACTGTTGTGATAAGGTTGAAAATCCATTGCAGAAATTTGACAGATTGTGGTAACTCGATGTGCTGTTGTCTGTACTAATATGTTCAAATAATTTTACTTTAAGTAAAAACAATGAGGAGTTTGTTCTATATAATTCTGATTCACACAAACAACTAACATAATTATCGTGTATTTCAATACCACGACGGGTGCTAGCTTCGTAGAAAAAGGTATAACCTAAGGGTATAACGCTTTTACCCACTACTCGACACGTAATACAGACAGTTTATGAACAACGGTGACTCACAATTATAACTACTACTTACTCCTCTATTGAAACATTTGTCAGCAATTCTAATTTGGCCTTCAGGACACTTATCAGCCTTATTGAACTTTCCAGGATAAGCGAATCCCATCGCCATCACAGTCAGCACAACAAACAAAAACACATACAGCTTCATTATCACTAGATAATACACAGACGAATGCCGAGACGCAATTGACTAATCCTCTTATATACTAAACAGTCAAGTCTCATAAAATTTTAATATATATGCAAATTATTGTGCGTCGGACGGGTTTCCGAAAGTAATATTTACACTATTTCAAGGATAGTGACTTGTGTTTGTGTCTTCGTCTCTCTGCTATAGTAATTTGACCCNCTAATCCTCTTATATACTAAACAGTCAAGTCTCATAAAATTTTAATATATATGCAAATTATTGTGCGTCGGACGGGTTTCCGAAAGTAATATTTACACTATTTCAAGGATAGTGACTTGTGTTTGTGTCTTCGTCTCTCTGCTATAGTAATTTGACCCATTTGGGTCAAATATTTCCATAAATAAAGTAAATAATTTCGAGGGAATAACTGTATTAATTTAATTTAGTAGGTTTCCTACTCTGTTAGGTATAGGTACTAATATAATGAAGACCAAATATGTTCTTGTTTGTTTGTACCCTAAAAGCTCTAAAACTACTGCACCGATTTGAAAAATTATTTCAGTGTTGGAAAGCTGCACTATCCCCAAGTAACATAAGATATATATCTCTATATGGGAAGCAATTCACTCAGGATGCGGATGAAACCGCAGGAAAAACGCTAGTTCTTTATATTTACGATTCTAGTTTGTTTTTTCAGTTATCACAACGCGTAACACCGGGAGCATTAGGTATATGAAACGAATACTTACCTTATATGAATCGTCCATTCTACTGTTAACATAATTAGTCTACAACTGTTTTGATATAGAAGAAAGAGAACAAGTGGGTTATCTTCATACAAACGCATTGCGCCGCGTGCATGTGTGCGCTAGTATGCGCGTGCGTCGCTGCATACACTCATACACAATAGTCCTAAGTGGCGACCACTTCCCCCACGTTAATGTCACTCCTGCGGCTGATCTCTCTCCGGCCTGGTCAGATTGCTGTCCCATCGGGTTATGAGAGTGAGGGAATAGGGAGTGCACCTGTGTCTGCGTAAATACTTGTGCACTATATTATGTCCTGCACAGCTGGCTGATCTCCTTTTATGAGAACAGCCGTCGTGGCCGACAATCGGCTAGGACGCCACTACTTCCTCCGTTTCTGTCATAGTTTTGACATTCGCGTTACTAGTTAGTTAACAAAATATAGAAGATTCAGATAGTTTCCTATTATTTACATTGTTGACTATATACCTAATTAAATTAGTCATAATTATTTATAGTGTTTGTTTTGGTTAATACAATTTTCCTGTTTCCTTGTTG
>NWSH02000525.1:1008040-1024572 GCA_002382865.2 Heliothis virescens | reverse complement strand
TAATAAAACCTTGTACGTCTTATCTTTCCGTAGTTAGAAAATTTATAATTTCATTAGTCATGTAAAAGCAATGAAATTGTCTCCTACCTTCATACCTACTACCTACTTAATTTTGAACTAAAGGAATGATTTTATATTAATCGACTTTTTAAAAATATGGTCTAGATCCAGCAATTTGTCAAATTTCTGCAATAGATTTTCAATCTTATCACTATAGTGGAATGTTAATGTCCTGTAGCAAAAATTTGCAGATTCGGTTAGGTTGGCCTGTTGGCGTCTGTACAATTCGCTTTGTTATGCGATGTAGGTAGGTATATCTAAGAGGACATCATAGTCTAAGAGGATATATAGATTAATCATAGTTTTGACCACATTTTGCCCAATCCGGGAAATTAATCCGCAATGTCACACAGAACATAGTAATTCTCTTATTATATTTAACTTATACCAACACTTTTGTTTAAGATAATATAGGATTATATTTTTGAGTTTTTTTTGTTACATGTATTTTTATTATTGTTATTTGAGCTAACTAACTTTAATTTTTTTTTTTTTTGTATCTCGTCGTGCAAATCAAATAAATAATATATAATTTTATTTTTTGTGTTTTCAGATACAAAAATATTATGTACTCAAACTCATGCCCATATTGTTGACAGAAGACTGCTTTTCAAAGTGGATACCTACTAAATCTAATTGAACTTACACGTAAGGAATTATTTGAGTTTATGTTTAATAAATATTATCTCTATTCTCCTAAAGGTTTTATTTTGAATACAAGAACATTGATAAGTAGTTCAATACAATTTTAAGTTATATCTGTGCTTATATTGCAATATTAATATTTCACTCATGCTTTTTTTTATTTTAGTTTGCAATATATTATTATTTAAGAGTAGTTTTAAGTTTGTATATGTATATAAGTAGGCACAGTTTCTATATATTGTTAAATTTTAACTTTAAATAAATTTGTGTACGGATTCGGTAGATTGTTTGAGACTCTGCTAAACATAAAACACTATAACTACATTCTGATAAATACGTTTTCCTTTCTTTCTAGGTATGAAGGAATCAGCATAGGCATTACTTACATCATAAAGAACTATAAATCTCTAAAATAATATATTTTTTATTAAGAAAATAAGGTGTTTCATTAACTGAACTGCACAAAGTTCTGTCACAAAATAAATATAGATATGTAACGAATTTACATATGTATAATAAAGAGGAAACCATGGCAGTTTCTCTATACCTATAAAATATAATAAATCTCTACTACTTACTATAACAAAGAGGAAACATTTTTTTATTTGTTTGTTTTTACCCCAAAAACTCCAAATTAAACCGATTCAAAAAATTCAAACATACCACATAGGTAACATACTGACCACTTATCTTGGCTAATCCCCCAGGGGGGTTAATATACACTGAGGAGCAATTTAACCGCATAGAGGTGCCGTCAAACGTGTCTAGTGGATACAAAACCAATCGACCGTTGGCGTTGGGTGGTCTTCGGCGAAGTGTTTAAGGTTCGAGAGAGTTTCATAAGTGGCCCGCACACTGCAGACTAAACAGTCGGCCGACAGTTGGTCCAAAGGTAGACTAAAAATCTTTTTTAAGAAAATCGAGAATCCAATCAAACTTCTTAGTCGGTCATGTACCGGAAAGATACCTGATCTCGATAATATGCATACTACCATTCATTTTCATACTGTTTTATGAATTCAAAAAAACCGGCCAAGTGCGAGTTCGACTCGCGCACGAAGGGTTCCGTACTATCATCTATGAAAAATGAACGTATCTATTATCCACGACTAGCTNTCGGCCGACAGTTGGTCCAAAGGTAGACTAAAAATCTTTTTTAAGAAAATCGAGAATCCAATCAAACTTCTTAGTCGGTCATGTACCGGAAAGATACCTGATCTCGATAATATGCATACTACCATTCATTTTCATACTGTTTTATGAATTCAAAAAAACCGGCCAAGTGCGAGTTCGACTCGCGCACGAAGGGTTCCGTACTATCATCTATGAAAAATGAACGTATCTATTATCCACGACTAGCTAAAATACAAACATTTTTCGGGCAGCAAAAAATAACTTTATTTTTCATACAAATATATGAATAACTAAGTTATAATTTGCGGTTTCACACGTTTATTGTATGGGGACCCCCCTTAATATTTTATTGTTTATTTTTTTAGTATTCGTTGTTATAGTGGCTACTGAAATACATAATTTGTGAAAATTTCAGCTTTCTAGCTATCACGGCTTATGAGATACAGCGTGGAGACAGACAGACACACAGACAACGGAGTTAGTAATAGAGTCATGTTTTACCCTTTGGGTACGGTCCAGTGCTAACCGCGACTTCATGTATTAATCACCTTACTTTAGGTATAACTAAGTATTTTTCGAGGAAATTTTGTTTATGAAATAAAGGAATTAAATAATTACTTACTTGTTTATTGCCTAAATGTTTTCCTTATAAAAGAATCGATCAAATCATTGTTTGATTTGCGCACTGTTTACATTCAAGGAGACCAAAATAGACACTTCTATGACAGGGGTTACATGATCAGTCTGGCGTCATTCTGGCATCAGTCTCAGACTGACGGACAAAAACACGGTACAGACGACAGCAGGTCAACGTATACCAATTTGTCAAATTTTACCATCCAAATATTAATCTACCCCCATTGTCATAAGGTTGAAAATCGATTGCAGAAATTTGACAGATTGTAGTAACTTGATGTGCTGTTGTTTGTACATTTTGGACCACCAGTCCGTCAATCAACCGGTTACACGATCATTCTCCCATCATTCTGACCAGACTGATGAAATGGACTGACGCCAGACTGATCGTGTAACCCTTGTCTATCGATAAGACAAACATAGGTTTAGTGCAGATGGAGAGGATTTATAAAAGGCACTACAAAATATTAAAAAAAAAATAAAAATTTTTGGCACGAATGTATAATATGCTGAGGGATTGTTTGAAAGAGTTAGCGCGGCCCAGGCCCTTAAAGAGCTTCAGAAGGAACAAGGGAGGTTTTATTCAGTAAAAGTCTGACACTCACGCTGTCATCCACAGCGGCAGAGGTCATTTGATGATTTCCCATCGAAAAAATAATGTATAATATTAGGTATGCTTGCAGCTGTAAAAAATATCCCACCAAAAACATTCTGTAAAAAACTAGCCAATTCTCGCTGAAACTGCTTATTTATCTCTAAAAAGTAATGAAATCTAGACAAAGTCGTGCTGAGTCTAAGGATTCTTACTGCGGTTTCTTTACTATTATTATAGTTAATGCTATATGACTGGCCGTTGATCATTCTATAAACGTTAGTGAGTACAAGTCAACGGCCAGTCATATAGCATTAACTATAATAGTAAAGAGATCGCCGTAAGAATCCTTAGACTCAGCACGACTCATCAGGACAACCTACTCAGCTTTAAATTAACAATTTTTAAGCTAGCTACTGAACTGAGAAGCAAAGTTTATTTTGCCGTTCGCCTTAATACATTATTTTGGATTTCGAAAAATTACCGCGAAATAAATGTGTAAAATAGTTAGTCATCCTGATTTAAATTTCATGTCATTTCCAAGTGTTCCAAGCACATTTACCTATGGTCTCATTTTCCTTAAAAATGAATAAGTAAACTTTAGATAAACCTTCCGAGTAACTGGTCAAATAATTATTTATTGTCACGTATACAGTGGTCGCTAAAAGTTTCATCTAAATGGTTGAGAAGCTGAAGTACTTAGTACATGTAAACCAAATCAGGTCTATAAATCTATACTTATAATAAATCTGTAGAGAGGTCAATTCTGTACATGAAATATATTTCCAAAATAACTATCAGGGGGTGATAAGGGACCGATACTGATGCCAAAAATGCAATCAGTAGAATTTTTGTCTGTCTGTCTGTCTGTCTGTCCGTCTGTCTGTCTGTATAACCGTTATAGAAACAAAAACTACTGGACGGATTTTAACGAAACTTGGTACAATTATTATTCATACTCCTGAGATGGTTATAGTATACTTTTCATCACGTTACAATTAAAAGGAGCAGAGCAGTGAAGGTAAATGTTGGGAAAATGCACTGTCGCTGGCATAAGCGACATGACCCGCGAACGAAGTCGCTGGCAGAAGCTAGTACATAATAACTATCACATACAATTCATTAGTCCCATTTTGGAGTATACCTACTATATTGCACAAGCATTTTTGCAAACACAGGGGCACTCCTTATTCCCGCACTTTCACAGCCCTATAGGACGGCAATACAACACGAGTGAAGAGACATCATGCCCAGGCCTGTCAGTTGTATCCCTCATATACTTCCGTACATTATGTTTTCTAAATAAATATTGTAAAACCAACTCTATGAGGGTTCAAAAAAACGACAAAACACTTCGAGAATAGGTAGGTAGCGCCCTTGCGCTTCGCTTGGCTCATCTTGGCGGGGGCATTGCCGTCCACCCAGATATCCAGACCACAGCCAACAAGCATGCTCATCACACGAATGTTCCAAATCGATCCTGGGAACCTCAAATTCTTCAGTCCGTCATGGTGACTATGGTCGCTATGTTGAACACAGGACAACCTCATGTGGTCATTATTGTGACTATCAGTTATGAGTGTCATTCTTTTATTGATAAATCTTCTCAGATTATATGTATATATATTTTCCTTTTTTTATTATGTTACAATGAGCAGGTCCATTTGGTCTACTAGAGATAGTGGCACTAATCAATTGTTTTTGTAGCTATTATGTAGCAGTGAGTACGTCATGCTTCCTTAGACGGTATTGCTTGCGGTAGCGTCGGCGGTCGGGTTGCCTCCCTCCCTCAAAAATGTGCGAGGGGGGCGATGGCTGATCCTCGCGTTATGCTCGTGAACGGGTGCTGCTTGTGGTACCAGGTCGTCTTGCTGACTATATATTTGGTTATTCTTTTAACATTCTTAGATTTAATATTTAGGTAATTGCTTTTTTTGTTATGATAAATGTGCCGCAGTCTTAATACGCTGATATGTGAAATGCTCATATTGTAATCAAGCCTGGTACATATAGGTGGGCACGCCCTTTAATACCTTAAAAATGGAGGCTTTATTAATTGATTGTAGATTTGAAGAAGTACACTGCTTGAGTTCATAGATATAGGTACATAGTGGTGTGTGCTAGCCAATATGTCGTTAAAGGCAATTTACTTTGTATAATATCATAATTGATATTGTTTAATAACATGTTTGTTATTTACATATTATAATAACTATTCAGTGTTGTATTAAGATTCTTAAAATCTAAAAGACAGACATGTGTTGCTGGGGAGTTTGTTGCGCCACTTCTTCTTCCCAGCAAAAACACATAGGAAGTGGTGAAGGGCGGGCGTTTTTGGGGCTGTCTGATGTAATTTTGACGTTCGAAAAGTGCTTTTTTCAGCCTACTTTGAATAAATGCTTTTTTGATTTTGATTATGTATTGTGCCTATGCGGTCATCGGGGGGAGCTTGCTTTCATCCTCTTAATTGTCTCAGAATATTGTTTACGAATTCCACTTTAATCACAATAATACGAATTAACCACAAAACTAAGTATGAATCAATAAGTGACCTATATAAGGCTTGCAGGCTTGCTATTTCATATTCCGTTTTGTGCCGGTCGAGGAGTGAACACGTGTCAACATGAAGCTCTGTAACATTTATATCGTGGTGGCCATTACGTTACTGGTCGAGTTGTTTGCGGCCCTACCAGTTGAAGATACAAGAAGCAAGCAGTTAGGAGTTCCGGATCATGCAGGAGTCAAACGACAAATGACAATAAACCTATATGAAGCTACTATATGCCCGATAGATCGTTACTACTGCCGTCAACGATGTCTTACTGTCGATGAGTGAGTACAATTACATAAAATATTTTTATCATCCTCTGTATACCAACTAGGAGTATAATGATATGCAATTATTTGTTTACATGGACATGATTTGCATTGAAAATGAGTGCAATAAACGTAACTACATATTTCAGTATATAGGTATCGGACCTACAGGTTTTAGTAATTAAATTAGGAAAATTTTAAAGTTTAGCCTCACTTACCCGCCGCTACCAGCTCCTACGCACAGGATCCGCTGTTGTTTTCGTCCCGGGACGGGATGGTAACTTTATTGGTTCACAAAGTTTAGGCCATGTTATTCATGTCAGGTTTTCTTTAGTTATTTCACTTTGAGCGAATATGACGGCGTTGCAGGCTACGTTCGTTCCGCGGTGCGATTGACGTTACGCGAGCGCCCTCAGGCGCGGGTGACCGGAAAAGCGCGAACTTTTAAACTCGGGTGCTTATTGGTTACGAGATGAGTCTATGGCAGCTATTACGGGAATTTATGTGGATGCCAAAGCAAAACCTTATAGCTACTAAAGAATATTGAGTAAAAGCCGCGCGGATCGTTCGATCATAAGGATAAGCACCTTAGCTCGGTCGATCCGTGGACGAGTGAAGGCACGTTAACTCGGTGGGCCCCTGCTGCCATATAAACATCAAGGTAGTCAGAAGCCAGATGTCCGATAACCAGTCTTAACCAAGGGTGTCGAGTTGCCCGAGAAACTAGATTAATGAAGTCAGATGGGTTGGAGTTGCTCCATGTAATAGCACTGGTACTCAGCTGCACCCGGTAAGACTGGAACCCGACCCCAACATTTTTGGAAAAAGCTAGGCTTTTTTATGCTCATTTCGCAACATCAGTACTTTACATTTCTGTTTTCCGACATTATAAAAATAAATACCTTCTTTTATTTGATTTTCTAAACGCCCTTTTTCGTTTCAGATTACGATTTATGTTTGGAGAGAATTGCAGACGAATAGTCAAAAAGAATGGGACTTGTTTTTGTACTTCTTGGCAATAGAATCCAGTAATGCCTGTACGTTTTTGTTATTAAGACGAAAAATGTACGTGTCATGATTTCTTCTAATAATACCAATGATAATACATTTAAATAAAATATAATAAAGTTCTAGTTAATAGTTTTATTAGCGTTAACGTACACTTGTCTTCGACAATTATAACATTAATTTATATGAAAGTATTTTTCCCCAAACAAAACGAATTATTCCTAGTTTTTTCCTGGACAAGTTTACCTACGACACCTACTGTTCTAAGTAAATGTATATTTTTTTCTATTAAATTTACTGTGAATGGGTGATCTATGTTGGTTTCATTTCGATTTTGTTTGTTATAACTTATTGTCATAACCTTCGTCCGACAATTGGAGTATTACAAGAGGCCCACCAAAATGTCTCTTCTGGTAAATGTTCATTAGATTGTTGAGCTCGTATGTTACTTTCTGTTGAGTTTAGCGAAGACCGCCAAATGCTTGCTAAATTAGTGGAGGGGTCCACTCAAACTTGTATGACACTATCTTCAAAGGGTTATCACAGACACGATCCTACTCTACTCATGTACGGAATATGTACAGACGACAGCACATCAAGTTACCACAATCTGTCAAATTTCTGCACTCGATTTTCAACCTTATCACAATGGAGGTAGGTTAACGATTGATTGGTAAAATTTGGCAGATTGCTGTTGTCTGTACTATGGCTATAAAATTTTGAAAATGGGAAAAGACTGCGAATAAATAATGAGATAACTAAAAAACCGGCCAAGTGCGAGTTGGACTCGCGCACGAAGGGTTCCGTACCATTATCTATGAAAAATTAACGTATCTATTGCTTGATTGTTTGACCTACAACAAACCAAAATGTGAACATTTTCGGGCAGAAAAAATAACTTTGTTTTTCATACAAATATATTGTTCCAAATCGATCCTGGAACCCTCAAATTCTTCAGTCCGTCATGGTGACTATGTATTGTGCCAACGCGGTCATCGGGGGGAGCTTGCTTACCAATCGAAGCTCCATTTGTTTTCATCCTCTTAATTGTCTCAGAATATTGTTTACGAATTCCACTAATCACAATAATACGAATTAACCACAAAACTAAGTATGAATCAATAAGTGACCTATATAAGGCTTGCAGGCTTGCTATTTCATATTCCGTTTTGTGCCGTCGAGGAGTGAACGCGTGTCAACATGAAGCTGTTTAACATTTATATTGTGGTGGCCATTACGTTACTGGTCGAGTTGTTTGCGGCCCTACCAGTTGAAGATACAATAAGCAAGCAGTTAGGAGTTTCGGAACATGCAGGAGTCAAACGACAAATGGAAATAGATCCAAATGTCATGTGCGCTGAAAACTTTTATCGCTGCATAAACAGATGTCATACTATCGAAGAGTAAATACCTACTATAACATAAAATATTTTTATCGTCATGTGCTTACCACCTAGGTATATTTTCTGGGAGTGTAATGGTTGCAATTCAAATGCATTTTAAATGAGTTTTAAACGCAACTATTTCAGTATCAAACAATAATATTTGTGTACTAGCTTCTGCCAGCGACTTCGTTCGCGCGTCGCTTATGCCAGCGACAGCGGCTCATTATAATCAAAGATGTTTCCCTTCACTGCTCTGCTCCTATTGATGGTAGCGTGATGAAAAGTATACTATAACCATCTCAGGAGTATAAATAATAATTGTACCAAGTTTCATTAAAATCCGTCCAGTAGTTTTTGTTTCTATAACGGTTATACAGACAGATAGACAAACAGACAGACAAAAATTCTAACGATTGTATTTTTATTTGATTTTCTAAACAGCCTTTTTTGTTTCAGATTACGAGCTATGTTTGGACAGGATTGCAAAAAAATTATCTCTATGGAAAACGGGTCTTGTCTTTGTGTTTAGTATAGAATCCAGTAATGTCTGTAAGTTTTTGTTATTTATAAGTACGTAAAATTACATGTCATGATTTCTTCTAATAATACATTTAAATAAAATATTATAAAGTTCTAGTTTTATTTGCTTTAACGTACCTACACTTGTCTTCGACAGTTATGACATTAATTTATATGTAAGTAGATTTCACCAGCAGTTGTAAACAACTACTCCATGCCCCCGGATAAGAGGTTAACTATAGCTTTCCTAGATAAATAGACTATCGGACAATGACTTTTTCAAATTGGAGCAGTTTTTCCTGAGATTAGCGCATCCAAGCAAAGATACAAGCAAATTCTTCAGCTTTATAAGTATACAGAGGTCCAGTTGTCTCTCATACCTAAGTCATAAAATATGGATGAATAATGATGTAACTGGATGGAGATTTTCACATCAATCAGCTGTTTTCACTTCTTATCGAGTGGGCTGCAGGTTTATCCACTTGAGTTTCCTACATCCATCTGACAATTTTCGATATTCAGCGTGATGACTTCCAGTGCTCTCCCAGGCAGTAAACACCACAAAATTCCAGGCTCTAGCCAGCTTTTTGTACGCTTCTTCCTGAATTCAGTATCCTAAAACTATATTTAAATAAACCATTGAATGCTCGGTAGGTACCTATATGTTAAGGAAAATCGACCCATTTTGCTACTATTGGTTATTAATTCTATGACGCTTATGCACAACAAACAAAACGAATTATTCTTTGTTTTTTTTGCTGTTACTATTATTATTGTTTTTGTTGGACATGTTCACCTAATCTACTGTTCTAAGTAAATGCTTTTTTTGAAGCTTTTATTTTGTCTGTTCAATTAATTGTGAATGGGTGATCTATGTTGGTTTAATTTCGTTTTTTTTCTAACTTTAGTATGGTCATTACCTCGGTCTGACAATTTGAGTATTATAAGAAGCTCACCAAAATGTCTCTTCTGATAGACGTTCGTTGGATTGTTGAGTTCGTATGTTACTTTCTGTTGAGTTTAGTGAAGACCGACAAATACTTGACAGATGATTGGACAGATCCACTCAAACTTTGTATGACACGTTCTTCAAAAAGTCATCACAGACACGATCCTACTCTGCTCATCCATGGTGTATGGCCATAAAATTTTGCTATGGGAAAAGACAGCGAGTAAAGAATGAGATAACTAAGAAACCGGTCAAGTACCATTATCTATGAAAAATTAACGTAAGTATCTGTTGCTTGATTGTTTGACATAAAACTAGCCAAAATACAAACATTTTTCGGGCAGTAAAAAATAACTTTGTTTTTCATACAAATATATGAATAACAAAGTTATAATTTGTCTTAATCCTTTATATATATATTTTTTTAGTATTTGTTGTTATAGCGGCGATGGAAATACATTATTTGTGAAAATTTCAGCTTTCTAGCTATCACGGCTTATGAGATAATGCCTGTAGACAGACAGACAACGAAGTCTATAGGGTCCCGTTTTACCCTTTGGGTACGGAACCCTTAGAATTCACAAATGCTCCAAGAAATATAGATGTAAACAGACGCTAGGACTTTAACCTGCCTCAATCTATCAATTTTCTTTAATACATTTTCAACCTTTTTAATAAGTTGAAGGTTAAAATTCGATTGGTAAAAACAGATTCGGGTAGGTTGCTGGCATTTGTACACAAGAACTTGCACACGGTGCAAGCGTTGGTAGAAAGCTACATTATTCGTGAATGCTATAAGCAATATTTTATCCGGGTACGGCCACTATTTCCCACGGGACACGAGTGGAAACGGTTAGTCATTATAAACATGTATATTTATTTCCGAAGGCAATTATAAATTAAACTGACGTTAACATTGTATAATGCATATTAAATGTTCATAATTATCTCTTAAAAGGAAACTTGTGGAAATCATGCGTAATTATAATTAGATAATTTAAATAAGTCGTTGATAAATAAGATACAAACAGTAATATAAAAACTGAGAAATGTTAGGAGCTATGCCTATTGCCTAGTCAGTCATGACGGAACCATAATTAAGCTAACGCCCTTCATCATCGTGTTCCTGCCCTTATCCCAGTTTCGTAAGATTACTTTAACGCTAAAAAGTTGGCAACAAATCAAGTTGGCTTGAGAGCGGTACAGGCAACAGTAGGTCACGCTACCCGAATCTGTCAAATTTTACCAATCGAACATTAACCTCCCACTATTGTGATAAAGTTGAAAATCTATTGCAGAAATTTGATAGATTGTGGTAACTTGTTGTGCTGTCTGTACATTTAAATGACAGGAGTAGACAGGAGAAGATCGTAGTTTATTGGTAGCCATTAGACGTTAAACTGGTATCCAAGCCGAGTTTACTAGGCAATTAGAAATTTTACCTTCTGATGCATTCTGCTTTGCGGCACAAATGTTGTTGGCAATGGCAGTAAATCAAACGACGTTTATATTCATATACGTAGGAGCAGAACACCCAAGATCTCCATAACGGTTCCTACAGTCGAGTAATGAGCAGGTATCAACATGCTCTTTAATATTATCTATATCCTAGTGGTTATCGCGTTACTGGTTGCTTTGTGTTTGTTGCAACCACTTGAAGGGAGATCATTCTATCAACCAGCAGTTGTTGTTCTTTAAAATTTCATAGTGTGACTGCTAACAGAAAAAAGTGATTAGGAAATGTGCATTACTTGTGAGGTGTGAGTATTATTTTATACTTAAACGTATAAGAGAGTGGAGAGTGATGATCATTTGCAGATACAGCCGCAATAATGGACTTCGTTCTGCCATTGCATCATTATAAGCTCTATAACAAAAACAATAACATATAAGTATTATAACTGCCTCGTTGGTCTAGTTGTCGCATAGCGACTGTTGTGCACGCCGTCTCGGGTTCGATTCTCGGGACGGGCCGAAATCGCTTTGTGGGTCTTCGAAACTTTCACAAAGCAGCCCGGAGTTGGAAGTTGGTGATTGATACACCCGTGCATTGGAGAGCACGTAAATGTCGGTTCTGCGCCTGATCTCTTACCGGTCGTGTCGGATTGCCGTCCCATCGGGTTATGAGAGTGAGGGAATAGGGAGTGCACCTGTGTCTGCGCAAATGCTTGTGCACTATAATATGTCCTGCGCAGCTGGCTGATCTCCTTATATGAGAACAGCCGCCGTGGCCGGCGATCGGCCTTGGACACCATTACATTCCATTCATTATAAGTTCCCAATCGCTGAGTATAATAGAGGATGCCACAGTTTAGGGTTTGGGGAAGTGGTGGTGGTATTAGTCTACCCCGTAACGTGTGCAATCGCCGGAGGCACGCATTAAAAAAAGAATGAAATGACTGATTTCGATGAAAATTTAAAATAGAACAAGTTAAGGCGTGCTTATCCTTTCTTTGCTAAGAGTATCCTTAAATAAAGGTGGAACCCCCACCTTAAAAAAATCAAAGTTCCACTGTAGTTCAATAGTGAAGTTTATTGAATCATATTTATTCCAAGTAAAGCAAGAAAACAAACTACATTTATTTGCTTTAATTATTGTATTGAAAATTTAAAAAAAAAGATTGTATAGCTGCATTACATGTATTTATTAAAATATAAATAATAACATTACTAAGTATGTATTAAGATTAGTCACAATACAACACAATAGGTTAAATAAATTATTACTAAATTAAGGTATACTTTCAAACAATTGAGGATTCTTAAGGTCATGGCACATTGTACCGACACGGTCACGGCACAGCTCCAACCCAGCAAATAACGTGTCATTTAAATTTGAACATTTAATTGTATGACGTATGATATATTTCATAACAACGTGAGTTGTTAGATAGGAAACCGCGCGCTGACAGCCCGCCTTTGGCTTTTTTGTATTGATGTTATGAAATATATCATACGTCATACGATTTAATGTTCTTTAAATGACACGTTATTTGCTGTGCCGTGGCCGTGCCGGTACAATGTGCCATGACCCTTAAAAGTAGCTAGCCAAACTTCCACCTCGCTTGGTCGTAGAAGGTTTACCGATGAATAACTTACATTTCACTTTCTAATGGACTTTGTCGGTAAAGTTTATTATTCCAGTGTACTGAAAGTCCAGCTTTCCTCAAAATTTTTCCTACACCCTTAAAGAACCCACACATTGCAGACTTTTAGTCGCAGAATAGTTTTTTCGGGCTCATTAATCATTGTGAAGATGAATGCTAGTGTACTCATTAGAATAATAAGATATTTTGCCAGTAAAAAACCGACTAAAACTTTGTCGATTTTCTTTCAAAAATATTTAAGTCTAGGTACTATCGGACCAACTGACGGCCGACTTTTAGTCTGCATTGTGGGGTACTCTTAAACTCAGTCATTGGTGTCCAAGATATACTAAAGATATACTTAAAGTCTATATAATTTAAAAAAATACATTGGTACAGATGACAGCAGTTCAACGTATACTGTCAAATTTTACCAATCGAACATTAACCTACCGCCATTACGTTTACGTATTACGTTATAAATTTGACGGATTGTGGTAACTTGATGTGCTGTCGTCTGTACTTGACATGGCCGGTCCCTGGCCCTTTTCGATTGCTTAAAATTATCTATTCATTTTTAAAGGGCAATTTGAATGAATCGACTAATTAAGAAAAAATATAAGATTAACTAAATTTTCTCGTAAATTAATGTATTAGCTTTCTATACATCATTTAGCATCTATTGAAAACGGGTGTCGGAAATCGGCCATAAACAATATTAATAAATTATTTAACATATTAATAAATTACAAGGAATACCAAACTTCTTTGACACTATGTTTTTGAAACAGATTCTATTTCTAGCACTTAAAGGTATTTTGAAAAATAAATGTAAAACAAAATCACTTTTTTTAACCATAAAGGCTTTTCCCATGTTACACTACACTAATTCGTAGGAAGGTATAAATCGGATGAGTTTAGATCGAAGATAATGTTGCTTCTATTCCTTCGCCTTTGAGTTCTCTAATTTGAGCTAAACTAAAACAAAACAAAAATAAATTAGTCAACGAAACGGCATTGTTAAAAAAATAGCGTCGAGTGCCTAACCCTAAATATTAAAAAAATCTATTTTTAAAAATATACTTTTTTAAATATCTCGTGCTCGTTTCACAGGTTCCAGATAACATTCTAGATAGCTATCTGACAGATAAACCATAGAAATGTGACATGATTAAAAAATAGAACATTCGATAAATGGACATTAGTAGTCTCTATATCCCTCCCTATGAATGCTTAAATCTCTAGCTCAATAAGTAATAGTTATTCGAAGGGATAATAATTAATTAGTAATCAACTTCTAACACATTCCATAAGTTTATGAGTAAAAAATTCGTAACATAAAACTTGCTTGCACGGACTAGTTGTACCTATAAAATCACAGTAAGTATAAAAAAATTTAATGATTTTCAGACTGTGATAAAACAGTGAAGCTACATTAAGTTAAATAAAGTGTCTACCTCTATGATTATAAGGGACTAATGGATGCCCTAATAAATTAGTGATGCCCAATCATTATGAAATCGATTGACCGACTGGTTTTAAGTGTGCTTAAAAAAAAGCTTATGAGACCAATAAAATTATATATCATAAATACGGTTTCTCGAAATTCGTTTGTAAATAGGTACAGACAACAGCACATCAAGTTACTACAATCTGTCAAATTTCTGCAATCGATTTTCAACCTTATGACAATGGGGGTAGATTAATATTTGAATGGTAAAATTTGACAGATTGGTATACGTTGACCTGCTGTCGTCTGTACTTATTTAATAATAAATTTATTATCATACTGCTTAGGATGTCGGTGTTGTTAAAAAAATTTTTTAACAACACCGACAGGCCATTTACAACTATTTAAAAACAAAGAAGTATATATATAATAGTTTTGTTTTTAAATACTTGTAAATGTATTTAGGCCATTTTATTGTTTTTTTTTTAAATAGTTGTAAATGGCTTGACACTTTCGCTTTCGCTTTGGGAAGTCGGTTAAAAAAAATGTTGAAATACAAAGTCGGTAGGTACTTACACTTCCTGAGTGACACACACAACTTCGGAACCCCATGGGATGGGATAAAGGTCCACACTACATATATTATTTCCAGGATGTATTGTATGCGCCAAGCTTAAACCGACGACGGTACATAGCACTCCTAAAAATATTTTGCTATTCATTTTTACTTAACAGTTACCCTACACACGATTTAACTCACGTCTGCCTTAGACGAACTAAGTTTGGAGACTATACGATGTGAAGCGCGACTAGCCTTTTAAACACTGGAGGATCCACTTGATGTCACATGGAACATTACACGCCATCATTGGCTGATTGCACATGTCACTTCAAGATGGTGACGTAATGGCCACCGCGCGCCCCCCACTCGCCGCTCGCCTTCAGTTCCCAGCCGTTAGTGTGACTCAATAATATGTGCTCATTCTGCCGGACACTGGATAAGAAAGTATGCTTGAAATAACATCAAAGATATTTTTTGGTTGTAACTTAAAGCATTTGCCTTGTAGTGGTAAAAATGGCTCAGCAGCTCTATTTATACATTCAATTATTATATGTATAGATTATATGTATAGAAGACGTCCTATCACAAACATAGCTCCTATCCGATTTTCAAAAGAAAGCCCTTTACAAGCGTGTAAAAATAAAACCTGAATAATTATTATCGATCACAAATCACACTTTTTCTCCGTAGAAAGATCCCGAACGAATCTCGGTCATTTTGCCGTTTTAACTAGGATCTGCCGAGGTTCTAATGAGCTATCGAAACGTGGATTAGACATCGCCTTCCCAATCTCATCGTACAGGAAAAATCTCAGATCATTGCTTTTGAACCATCGCGATCGTTTCCATAAGTCACCCACTTCAAAATTGATTACTTACTACCTTTTATATCAGAATTGTATTTGTTAGGGTTCCGTACCCAAAGGGTAAAAACGGAACCCTATTACTAAGACTTCGTTGTCTGTCTGTCTGTCTGTCTGTCTCCACGCTGTATCTCATTAACCGTGATAGCTAGAAAGCTGAAATTTTCACAAATGATGTATTTTCGTTGCCGCTATAACAACAAATACTAAAAATTTAAAAAAAGTTATATATTAAGGGGGGTCCCCATACAATAAATTATAAAGACAGTGCAATTTGAATACAACGCCATCTGTTACTCAAGCGTGGAACTACAGCTTGGTACGGAACCCTTCGCGCGCGAGTCCAACTCGCACTTGGCCGGTTTTTTTNNNNGTCTGTCTGTCTGTCTGTCTGTCTGTCTGTCTCCACGCTGTATCTCATTAACCGTGATAGCTAGAAAGCTGAAATTTTCACAAATGATGTATTTTCGTTGCCGCTATAACAACAAATACTAAAAATTTAAAAAAAGTTATATATTAAGGGGGGTCCCCATACAATAAATTATAAAGACAGTGCAATTTGAATACAACGCCATCTGTTACTCAAGCGTGGAACTACAGCTTGGTACGGAACCCTTCGCGCGCGAGTCCAACTCGCACTTGGCCGGTTTTTTTTTATTTTTCTGTTGATGATGTGTTCATCTATAAATATGTCCCACTTGCCGATATAGCTTAGTTTATTTTGTTCATTGTATCGGAATCAGTGTAGGTATATGTTGGTGAACCGAAGAAATAAATAAATAAATGTAATGTTTGCTGTTTATTTTTATTTAGGAAATAGTCATAAT
>NWSH02000525.1:979506-993530 GCA_002382865.2 Heliothis virescens | reverse complement strand
ATATGCTCAATATGCTGTACAGGTTCGTCATCTGAACCACGTTCCTTCAATTTATTGGATGCTCGGCTAGAACTGGTCGAGTTATACTGTCATAGGGAAGCTGGTAGCCCAGTTACACCACACTCGTTATGAGCAACGTCACACAGTGCGCAAACCATACATAATTTAGAACAAATACGTATAGAGCTTCAATAGATTTTTAAACCGTATCACCATAGTGGAAGGCTAATTTTCGCTTGGTAAAAAAATTGACACCTATTCTAATAAAAATGCAGAGCTTTGGTCAATATCAAGTTATTTATGCTCTATACACAAAGTACAGGGTTCAAAAAAGTTACCTATTGGTTTGAGTTCATCTAAGCAATGCTCCGAAATTAATTATAGTACAGTAAAACCCTCATGAATCTTTACGAGCACTGTCCCAGTACATATGTCCTAGTACCATATGGTGGCATAAACTCAGTATAAAATATATAAAAACTCAACAAAGGAACTGCTGATAGGTTAGAGAAGGACGCATAGTCAAATGTTTTCCGTGTAGGCAGTTGCAATCATTGTCACTATTGATGATGATGATGATGATGATGGCATCCTAGCCGATTGCCATATATATAGCTGTTGCCTTGTGGGCCTGCCTCTTTGGTCTAGTTGTCGCATAGCCGACTACTGTGCACGAGTTCTCGGGTTCGATTCCCGCGTCGGGCCGAAATCGCTTTGTGGGTTTTAGAAACTTTCACAAAGCAGCTCGGAGTTGAAAGTTGGTGATTAATATACCCGTGCATCGGAGAGCACGTTAATTGCGGTCCTGCGCCTAATCTCTCTCCGGTCGTGTCGGATTGCCGTCCCATCGGGTTATGAGAGAGGGAATAGGGAGTGCATCTGTGTCTGCGCAAATGCTTGGGTACTATAATATATCCTACGCAGCTGGCTGATCTCCTTATATCAGAATAGCCACTGTGACCGATAATCGGCTTTGAACACCGTTCTGTCTAGGCTGTCCCTATGTTTTATTCTGAGTAATGTGGCATGAAATATATACATTTGTGCAGGTTATTTGACGAGAAGATCACACATTACGACGTGTATAAAGTAGAGACAATTGGTGATGCTTACATGGTCGTGTCGGGATTACCGCAAAGGAATGGTAAGCATACTAACTGTTCCCCTATCTATCCATTCTGGTGTTAGATATACCCTACCGTAGGCCACTAAGGCCAGAGCCTGCCGGGGCTCCGGGATTGTTCGAAAGAGTTACCGCGGCCCTGGCACACAAAGGAACGAAGGAACTCGGGGGGGTTTTAGTCGGGTAAAAAAAGATATAGTATAATCAAAGTGAAGAAAAATATATTTTAACACGTTGAACGCAAAGTGTCCGACAAACAATAGATTTTCCATTATGTCTGGAACCGATGGCGTTCAATGACTTAATATTTCCAGGTAACCGGCATGCATCGGAAATAGCAGATATGTCGCTATCACTACTCCGCAGTCTGGAAGGCGCGCGGGTCCCGCACCGGCCCGGCGCGCCGCTCATGATCCGCGCGGGAGTCAACACGGGCCCCTGCGTGGCCGGCGTCGTGGGCACCACCATGCCCCGGTACTGCCTCTTCGGAGACACTATCAATACTGCCAGTAGAATGGAGAGTACTGGCGAAGGTATGTAAACAAATAACAATTCTATTAAAATGTGCATAAGGACGTGAAAAACATTGCATGTTTTAAGGGAAACATCCCATAATAGATTAATTAGGCACTATACTTGTACAAACGACAGCAGGTCAACCTACCCGAATCTGTCAAATTTTACCACATTAAACTTCGACTATATTGGTAATGTTGAAAATCTATTGAAGAAATTTGACAGATTATAGTATTTTTTTGCTTTTGCATTATCTCTTTGTGCTGTTGTCTGTACATGGGAAAGGTATTCTACAATAATAAATATAATCTGCCTAGCCTTTTACAACTATGTTGCTGTCAGCCTTCCTAGATTTTGCTAGCGGTAAAAAAAAAATTGTGTACACTTTCAATAAAATAAATGGTGACTGTTTTCACTTATCTACACTTGATCTACAAAATATTTCCTCTTCACCTAGGACATCTGAAGGTCAGGCATGATCATGTGACCAGTTTGACCGATTTCATGTGAAAATCCTAACCGCAGGTCATCAAATAGAATATATATTTCATGATTAACGTTTTTTGTCAACAGCCATGAAAATCCACATTTCGTATACAACGAAAATAGCGTTGGATGAAATCGGAAACTATGAATTCGAGACGAGAGGTCCCGTCCATGTTGCGGTAAGTTAACTTAATATTATCTACCGAAGTTTTGAAACAAGAGACTAGGTAGGTACTGACACGCTAGCTCTTCCCATTTCAGTGATCCTCAATATGATACCTATGAGATCTTTTTATTCTTCTTCTTATCGAGTGAGCTGCAGGTTTAATCACCTAACAAGCCCTAGTGTCAGAGTGTTCTCAAATCCGCCTGACGTGGATTTATATACGACTCCCTCCGACGTGCCCTCCCAGGCACGGTGGTGTAACACCGCCATCTTCCAAACTCCAGGCTGCTTTGTGAAAGTTTCTAAAACCCACAAAGCGATTTCGGCCTGGCCCGGGAATCGAACCCGAGACCTGTGATCGACAGTCCCGCTATGCAACCACTAGACCAACGAGGCAGTTCTTTTTGTTTTTACACAGTCTTTACTTGTATTGATGTTTTTATTTCCCGTTTTTGCTTGTAGTGCTGCTTTGGGTAGGCCTTGTGTATATAGGTAGGTACTTATGTGACCGATATTAGTTTCTTTTGTTCTTGTTAATTTGGATTTTTTCCTCAAGAGCTATTGTATTGGTGTGGTTTTGGTATCATGTGTCGAATTTTTACCCAGTCCCTAGACGTCATCTATTTCTTATATAACGTCCATTCATGTTAAATGACGTGATGTGACGTCCATTTGATCAGTATGACGAGTGACATCGAGTAATAGAATGCGCCGATCCCAATTAAAATTGCGGGCAGTGTCTAAACTACGTGCGGTGCATCCTTGCGCGGGTCATGGTCGTCATTACAATTATTCCGAATTTAGAATTTTAGGTGCACCAAATTCGTAATATGTTAAATCAATGACTATAGCAAATTAAATTAAATTCTTCTTGGATTTAGTTTAATATTCCAGTCTACAAATAAAGTTACAATTGAAGATTACCTAAATAGTCGTTAGAGTTATTTTGGTACTTAGACTGCTTTCATACATCAAAAGAAAGTGGATATGCCTCACATCGAATTACGGATCGACGAAACTACGGATTTCTTGGGAAGAGCTGTCGTATATTTGTTGGTAAAACCATTAAAACTTAGTAGGTATCATCCGCCTTACTGAGTGGCGTCTAAAATGTCTAAAATGATACTGTAAATGGAAAAACTACCTACATCACAATTTTTTTCAAGATATCATAATAGTAAAAGTTGTGTGTTAATTATCTCTGTTTTATCTATATCAGTGTTTTAATATTATTTATTGAATATTGTTGGCCACAAAGGATTGTATTATAAATCCCGGGAAGATCCACGTTAATATCAACATTTCGATGCAAGTACCATAAATAACTCTACCTAATTCCGACCCCTGGACACCAAAGATGTACTGCTATGATGAATATGTATGTCCATTTTTATACAATAACGTATATTGTGCGTGGTTCCAACTTAAATTATTATAAATATTATAATTCAATTTTTGCGTAAGATCCTCGGCATTGCCGACACGCGGGACGTAGCGATGCGGTTCTGCCTTTTCCCAATTATGTTGGGTTACGTTATGAGTATCGTTCTCGATAAAAATGAATTACATGTTTGTGGAATCAAATACTTACTCGTAAGTACCATGCTACACTAAAGCCATGTATGTATTCACTGAGTATTTCAAAATTATATGTTTCTGAAACAAAATTATAATTGTTTCAGAAACACGTAGAATTTGTTTCCGAAACAGTGTTTATAAACAATTGTTTCTCAGTGAATACATGGCTTTAGCTCCCAGGCGGAAAATGATGAAGCAATGATGATGACCAAATATTTCACAATCATTGTGAAATATCATTGGATCATCAGCATTGCGTAATTCTTGGGGATTAACATTAGGTACACATTTTCGGAATCTATGGAATACCTAATGTTAATCATACCTAGTTGATTTGCCTTTCATTATCTAGAAAGATGATTCAGATAGGTAGGTAGATAGGGTGGTAAGTTAGATCATTACATCATGGATCATTGCGCCTGATCTCTCGTGTCGGATTGCCGTCCCATCTGGCTATAAGAGGTGAGAGTGAAGGAAAAGGGGGTACACCTGTGTCTGCGCCAATACTTATGCACTATAATATGTCCTGCGCAGCTGGCAGCCGCCGTAGCCAAAAATCGGCTAGGACGCCATTACTACTATTACGACATACATGAGCTGATCAAAAATTGATTTATACTTATCTTTGTAGATATAGCACAAATAAAAAATGGCTGCCAATATTATAAATAAAAATAATATTAATTGAAGTTAGTAATGAAACATACACAGCCTATATATATACACCGTGTTCCTGAGGGTATACATTAATTTTGAATAATACTTCTATGGCTCTTGTTAAACATATCGTACAAAGGAAGTAAATGGCATAGTTTTAAAGTTATTTGTAATTTAAGTTTAACCAATTTAATTATGTTGCGCTGTGAGAAAGAGTCTTTTTGTGAGAAAAAGTTTATGTGGACAACATGTGAACCAAAGTTTCAAATGCGACGTTGCCAGCCCAGGTAAATAGTAATAGGGATGTGGACTATTTTTCGGAAAGTGTTTAAAACCATGCATAAGTAGCAAATATAACCCAAACTATTTTTTTTTTTTTTTATTACAAGTAATACCTTTAAAATAATTTATTTAAAATTTCGCGTCAAAACGCGGATACCTGTCAAACGCCCGCTGTGACGTTACTTGTTGCCAAACATTGTCGAATTGTCAAATCCAAATTTCAAGAAACACCATAGTACTTGACAGCGAAAATTCTTGTTTGGCAACAAGTGACGTCACGCATTTTGAATGGTGTTCATTGTCACGTGACTTGAGGATGAAATATTTAATTACATTTTATTCAATAAAAAAATAATCCCTTGTTTATTGAGGAAAATATTGTGTTTTTTATTATTTTTACTTTAGAAACTACCTTTTCGTGGTAAAATTTTATGCATATTTGAGAACAGTCCACATCCGAATTCATATTAGATAAATTTCATTCAAGCATTTAGTTTGTATAAAAAAAAAATCTTAAAGAAATTGGAATTCGTAAAAGTGTCCATAGTAAAAAATGGTCAATTCAATGGTCTGAATAACATGCCGAAGTTAATGTATAACCTCAGGAACACAGTGCATACTTATACAAACTTTTTTTTTTTAAGTACTAAAACGTTAAGGGTGACCATAATCTTTAAGCCTTCTCTTTAAACTTTTAGTGCATAAAGTAGGCTTTTAATTTATTTATGCTATTAAAGCATTTTTTTTTGTATATATTGAATGCGTAAAAGCTGCCTCAAAAATAAAAGCCTCAAATAAGGGTTGCATATCGTCAAAGAAGAGTATTGAAGATAAAGTGATCGTTTTATTACCTACACGATGTTTGATATTTAGCAAAATATTATCTGTTTATAAGAGTGTTATTGTGTAATAATCATACAATGGATGATTCACGATAATCCATTCCTCGAAATTACCTACCACCGGCTTTGTTTCGCAAGACCTCACAAACATCAAGCGCTACCTAGAATTATCTTATAGGGCAAAACTATTGTGAGCCATCCGATTACGTTATATCGTGCAATTTACTTTATTTCAAATAAAATTTAGAGGTTCAGTTTTTGTTTTGAAATCAAACAAATTGTCGGGTCTTAGAAATAATTAATTGTAACAAGAATTACTTAATTAAACGTATAAGTAGGATCGTTTCTGTTTCAAATAGTTTTTATTTCAAACTAGCTGACCAGGTAAACTTTGTATCACTTACATTTAATTTTTTTTATATAATCATATTTTCTCTCGTTTAAACCTTCCTTCCATCTGTACCTACAAACGTTTTTAAACCAAAATAAGCCCAATCGGTCCAGCCATTCTTGAGTTTTAGTGAGACTAACGAACAGCAATATATTTTTATGTATGTAGATAGGCCTTTGCAGGCTCCTATGAAACGTCACACTAGTTGCACGGTTCCAAAAAGTTGGTCTTATGGAGAAGAGCCGGCAAGAAACTCCTTAGACACTCTTTTTAAAAAGTAATATGCTTACAAACATTCTATTACATAACAATAGTAGGCTGATAAAATCATTTCTGAGATTTCATTACAATTCGATGATGTTTCTTACTTCTTCTCGTTTGTATTTTCAGGGCAAGGGTTGTATGGAGACGTTCTGGCTGGTGGGGAAAGTTGGGGGCTTTCGCAGCGAGAGTCCCCGGGGGCCCCAGCTACAAGATTACCACAATAATCTAATGGAGTTGCTCATTAGGTCCTAACTATCTTTATGTCAAACTTGAAATAAAATTTATTTCATGTTTTATCTCGTTGCTATTTTATTTTATTACAAACGTTTTAAAAAAATATAGTTGACCTCTTTATTAGACTTTCGCATTATGTTATCGAAATGGAGCCTAATATAAAAAAAAAACATAATACATTTACGCACATCCGCACAGCTTTATATCAATTTTAGGATTGTATTTATGTTTTTTTTTGGAAAGGGAGGCAACTTGATCGACATCCTCGCACCATTGCATCTTCCCAGTACGGTAAGCTGTGCAGCCACTGCCTCTGCAGAGAGCCTCATAGGCGGCAAATATAGTAACCTCGTTGGCAATTATACTTTTGAACCATTCAGGATCGAATCGCTTGGACCATGAGACTGAGTTAGCGGCTCCTCTTCAAAGATGTTGCGAAAGACCACGGTTCACAACGAATCAACCACATATATCATCATACTTGACAGTTCAAAAGACCTAAGGGTTGGTTTTTATTTTGTACAAGGAATAAGCATTGCCATCCAATGTGGCAATGGAATGCCACCCTTTTGGATACGCCTCAGTGGGTGGCTGAAAGAGTTCTTGGATTTGAAGTTTGGTGTATGTATGTATAGGTATACTAATACTGTATATAAATTCTATATAATAATAAAAAGATAGCAAAATTATCTTTAAAATTTCTGAAAAAATATATCATCATGATTGTAAGTAGTTCTTAAACTTTCAACTAACGATTATTTATTGTTTTTAGATTATGAATAAAGCCACAACAAGGTTAATTACCTATTAATATTCCGCATATAAATTAACAGTTTACTTTTCTTAGCCAACTGATTGAGGAAGAATTGGAGAGTTCATTGGTAAGTATGAGATATTTTAGCATAAAATGCCTTATAATATACCTAAATTATTTTATAATATTATGTATTTATAATACTTACCCAATGATTCGTAAAATTCATCCTACTACTTGAATCATTCATGCAGAATAATCGCTTTAGACACAGTGATCTAAACTGAAAAGATGTGTGGAAAAAAAATTGATCCTTTTAAATACTACATAATTATGCTCTTTCTATACAACGCTTATTCTGCCGATTATTTTTAAAAAAATACTAGGTTGTTTAACGACTAATATATTTTGGCTCATAATAACTATTGATAATGGCAAACTACTTTGTGAACAAAATTTTATTAGGTTAAAAGTTATTTTCCATATGAGTCACCTCTCACTCTTATTTAAATTCAAACTGAGGAAAACTAAACGGCTCTTACTTCAGCCATAAAATAATAGTATTTACATGCACCTATTTGCGTATCGTCGACTTCGTCATAGATGACGTAAATGTACACTAAATGACAATGACGTCTGCGCAGCTTTCGGCATTCCCGCAAACATTGAAAATTCTTCCCCTTACTCTCCTGGTATCGAAACACGTCTAAATCAAAATCAAAAAGCATTTATTCAAAGGCTGAAAACAGCACTTTTCGAACGTCAAAATTACATAAGACATCCCCAAAAACGCCCGCCCTTCACCTTCACCACTTCACCACTTCGTATGTGTTTTTGCTGGGAAGAAGAAGTGGCGCAACAAACTCCCCAGCAAACTGAACGTAAAAAGAATGTAAAAAAGGAAGTTAAAAGAATGATTCAGCTTATCAATTCCGTTAATTGTTTTTATTAAGTCCTTTCCTTATTTATTTTTAAAGGAAATTATACATGTTGCTTGCTTGGACATACGCTACACATGCAAAGTTCTTTAACATTCCGTTCCGTTATTCGAAGGAGATTTTCACATTGTGTAAAGATTTTATGAAAAATACCGCAGCCAGTTGTATTCAAACTTCAAGGCAAATGTAAGGTCCCTGCGGGGCCCACTAGGGCTAAAGCCTGTCGGGGCTGCGGGTTGTTCGAAGGAGTTACCGCGGCCCTGGTACACAAAGGGCTCTCGAAGGAACACGGTGGGTTTTAGTCAGTAAAAGTCTGACACTCCCTCACGCTGTCACCCACAGCTGATGATTTCCCATCGATAAAAAAAAAGGTAAATGTAAGGTAACAACAACGTCAGCCTTGAAACTGACCTATGAAGGTCACATTCCTCCGTGAGGTAGGTAAATGTTGAAACGTTCCGCGATCCCACATTGTTTACAATTAGGCAAAGTAGTATTCCTCATCGGAAGAAGATTTGTAATATTTTGTTTATTTTTGCTACTTATTAAATAGTTTACCTTCTTGTGGGTTTAAGGTACCTTTAATTTTCATAGATAATGGTACGGAACCCTTCATGTGCGAGTCCAACTAGCACTTGTCCTTTTACCTGAGTCCATCGGAATGTCTAAAGGATGACAGGTGAACCATTTGAATTTGAATATAGACTACTAGCTGACCCGGCGAACTTTGTTCCGCCTTAAAGGCAATATCACATGGTCATATTAAAAATATATTTATAATTATTCAATAATTCTTTATTTGCCATTTATTGGAGCACCTTGTAATAGACTACATTTTTGATTTTTAGACGCGAAAACAAATAACACGGAAGGTCCGACCCTTGAGTGATTTATTTACCGTGATGGAAAGACAGATCGGAAATTCAAGCTGTTTAAACTCAAATGGCATGTCGGTTTGGACCATCGGAATGAGAACTTTCCCCCCTTTGATTTTTTTTTTGAGTATTGTGGCGTAAATCAAATTGTTCATCAGTTTAGCACATTGCACAGTTCTGGTTGGTTTAAGTTACGAAGCATGGTGAGCAGTTACATCGACATGTCCTATGTCCTTATCCCAGTTCTTAGCTACCTCTCTACCAATTTTCAGCCGTTCTTGAGTTATAAATTATGATGTCCTGGTACAGACGACAGCAGTTCAACGTATACGAATCTGTCAAATTTTACCAATCGAACATCAACCTGCCTCCATCGACCGTGTCCGCCCAGTCTATGGTCAAAGGGTATATATAGTTCACAAATGCTTCTTATTTAAGTATTGTTATTGTTAAACACATTCTCGTATAGAAATTTATGTAGTACTTATATTATTTTTTGTATAGTTTCTTTATTTTTATTTTTATTTTTTGTTTGTTACTTTTTATGTAAATAATTTATAATGTTTTTGCATGCCCCAGGCTGAGACAACGTATGTGTCCGTTGTTGCCTCGGACCTTGTTTGTGGTCCCGAGGTAAGGACGCGCGGGTCAGCGCTGAAAACCAGCGCTGTTGTCTCGCGTTTTCGAGTGCGAACACAGCATAATGCTGAGCGCTGACCCTTTCGCGCAAAAATGACGCAATTTATACCTACGTATAATCTGTGTCACGTCCAATATTGTATGTGTATTTTATTTTATGTTTTTCGTGTTGTCATAGTACATTTTGTATGCGTCATTTTTGATTGCGAATAAATAGTTTTTCTTTCTTTCTTCTTCTTTCTTTACCTCCATTGTGGTAAGGTTGAAAATCTATTGCAGAAATTTGACAGAGAATCTGACGTCTGTACTTGGTGAGCAGTTGCACTGGGATCCCGTGAGTATGCGGTCCCTGCATCGAGATCCCGTGGTTGGTTTGTACTCAGGAAATTTATGCAATCCTAGTACTTTACTTTTTGGTGCGGCCGCATTTTGTAAATTATTTTTACAAATATTTGAGGAACTTCTAACTGATTAAAAAAAAAAAAACAGACAAATAGTTTATTCACCCTTTTTAATTTCTGAACGCATGTACAAATGTCAATCATTACTGACAGTAAGTATTTGGCTTATTCTCATTTTCATCCACGAAGTATTCCCAAAGTCACCCACGACAAAAATATTAAATTAAAATTAGAATTAAAGCGTTTCCCAATTTGCCCCACGACCTTAAAATTGAAAAAGAATTTTGTATTTCCGAAAACAAATAATCCAATGGGTTAGTTGTCAAATTGCTCCACACGTTTTCTTCAAAGAATTATAAAAATAAATATGATATTTGGATTGCATCTTGTCGTAACTAATAACGATTCAATTTCAACCCTTTATTTTTATTTTTGCCCATTATTTCGCTAAGGTTAGTCGGTTATGCATTTTCTTCCAATTCAGTTATGATTCCCTACTACTTAGCTGAATGTCCATCGATATTTAATACGAAACCTTAGTGATGTTCTCAATGTTTAAAAGAATAAACCACCTATCTTATTCAGTTGTCACGACGCATAACATTTTTATACCGACTGTTCCTCAGCAAGATGTTATGGAAAAAAATGAAACTTTCGTATTTTAATATTTCGTTGCTTTTTACGTGGGGAACATTGAGATATAAAAATATTTTAAATAATTTACTATTTGAAGTATTCGTGGGTCAAAATGAAACTTAAAGTACCTTTTTACTGTAATATTTATTTCTAAATAAAAATGCCGTGGATGCATTTGAGAATCGATGTTCGCGTTTGCTAAACAAAAGAATGGGGCAGTTTGAGAATAACCCAGTATTTGACAGGTACGAAAAAAATGAACGTTTTAAGTACAATCTTTCTTTTTTTATGTATTCGTATTTTTTTATTGTTTTTAAGATGTATTCTGTTATTCGGGGCGGAGACGAATCCAACGAACCAAAACCCATGAAA
The DNA here is from genome assembly GCA_002382865.2 of Heliothis virescens. NCBI lineage: Eukaryota > Metazoa > Arthropoda > Insecta > Lepidoptera > Noctuidae > Heliothis > Heliothis virescens. Next base: position 982,376 of record NWSH02000525.1, on the reverse strand, counting down.
ATCGGTCCAGCAGATCTCGAGTTATAAGTGTTTGAACAAACCCGACTTTCTTTTATATATATAGATTTCTACAATCGATTTTATCAAGCACTTATTTATAAATAAAATAAAGGTTAATTATCTTGATAGGACATTTAGTACACAAATGAAACAAAACAAACTATTGCTTGAAATAATGATTATATTGAATCATTAATTGTTATTATTGTAAGTATTTACATCGGTTTTCAGGTGCATTTTATTTTTAAACCGAGTTTTGAAATAAAATGTCATAAAGAGATTGCTTGTAACACTCAAATGTGAATTATATTTGTCTCTTTCTGATTAGATCGTGCTGTCTCTGTCATTTGAAACCATGACATCATTGATATCTTTGAGTTGAATTTATGAGATTTAAAAATTCTGCGCTCATGGTTTTGAGTTACTCAATTTAAAATCATAATCTATACCTATACTTCGACTAATTTAATAATTACTGAACGTATTTTAAAACGGCACGCTAACATAAACAGTGTGTAAATATGATGAACGAGCAATGAGGGGCGGACTCGAAGCATGACGTCACTCGTCATTATAACACAATCGGTCTGTATGATTCATCGGCGATCACTTTTTCCCAGAATGGTTCAAGAAATAACCAATAGGGACCGAGTTATATCTCTGATTGGTGGGCTTGTCGCTCGTAACGCCATTACTGTGTAACTAGCTAATATAAGTATAGCTAACCTGAGATAAGGTGCCCCACGCCGCCCGTGTACCGTGAATGCGATAGTGGGGCAATTCATTTCAGCTTAGACGAGCTACTTAAATTAAATGAAGTAAGTTTATATCAATTTCAAGTTAACAGAAGGCGTACAAGTTTGTAGGTTCAACAATACAATATAGACGGGTGGTACTATTCTCTTAGATAGGCTAGAAAGAAGCCTGTGTTAAGGAAACTCAGTGACTAGGTTTAAGTATAATAAATTAAGTTATAGGTAGGTTGTTCTAAAAACCCCGTCTGACCGGTGAAGGAATTATTAGGTACCTACATGAGATTCCATTAATGAAATATCAGTTCCGTACGAGTAAAAAAAATATTCCTCAAAAATGTAATAATATTTCATAAAATTACGAAAATCATATGGCAATACGGTTCAGGGGTCATCGTCTTCCGGGTAATGACTTCGTAAGGTCATGAACCCAATTAAATTTGAAATACAATAGCCGGCGGTGCTTTTGAGTAGAGAGTAGAGACGTAACTCTTTAAATATTTTTAAATTTCGATATCGATTAAAGTCAAAAATATTTTGTGTTATAGGCGTGACTGTCAAATTTTTATTAATTAAAACAGTGCCTTTAATTTCACCAACTTCGTATTCCATTCTTCGTAGCCCAGTTCTTTATTATGTGTAATTGTTACTCTATTTCATGTAAATTATACAAGTCACCATTCCACACAATTGTGATACATGTCGATAATAAAATCGAAATCGCAAAAAAGTGCGTCTCTAGTGTAAATTGTCTACTGATTTATGTTACACGTGCCGCGGGCGGCGGCACCTTTGAGAACGTGCAGTGCCATCTGTCGGCCTGTCGGCGTATCAAAAAGTTAACAGCAATTAGATATTATTTTCATTAAAAAATAAACTGATGAGACTCGTATATTGTTTCCTCTTATCAAATCGTAATAAGTGTCTATTTAAAGATACAAGATAAGGTAAATGGTAATTTATTCAAAGTAGACTGAAAATCTGCACTTTTTGGAGGTCAAGTGTATAAAACACGGCTGCCAAAGCGCTCGCCCTTCACCACTTCCTATGTGTTTTAGCTGGGAAGAAGAAATGGTGGAACAAACTCCCCAGCAACACAATTTTTTCTGTATGGTTTGAATAACCAATTCTATACAAAATGAATACATACATGTAGGTAGTAGGTACATATACATACAATTAAATATTTAAACATTGTGTCACTAATTATTTGTATTGCTAACACTTTGAAGCAGGTAGGGGAGAGAGGGGCTTATTGTAACAGTTTTTATAAAAACGAATATATATTGATATCTATTGATTAATTTGCTACGAAATAAATATGAATGGAGGCTGTAACTTTTCCTCTATCAAATCAAATACAAATAATACCATAACCATTGGTCATTATTTTACAATTAATTATTTTCTATAAGAAGTGCGATGTTACAACATACCCCGTGCTTGGGGCTAGTTGTAACATGTACCAGGGCAAGTTGTAACAACAGAAAAAAAACAATAATAATACTTCTTATTATTTATTCATCATTAATTAAAAAAAAATACATCTTCCTAAAGAAGGTATGTATGTAATTCTTATCAAATATCAACTTAAATACACTTTCTAAGTAATCAACACCTAATAATTAACAGTTTTATTTAGTTAAACACTACTTATAATCATCATGGCACTTTTAAATCACAGTAAGTAATCAAATATATTATATCTAAGGTATGCTTCGCAATTATTAATATCTATCTAATGTAAAAATTCGTGGGTTTCATTATAATTAAATTCAGTCTTCATCAGAGTTACAATTAATACAAATAAAAGAAATAGTGTCTCCTGTAACACATCCTACATGTGCCCACATCTTACAAATAATACACTCGACCCACTCGTCTTTATTTGAATCTGTGTAAGCTTCGCCACATACCAGACAATACCATTCTTCTGATTCAGATTCTGAATCTGAACATAAAATCTGTTTTTTAGCTCTGTCCACTCCGGTTTTAGTTTTCGTTGATTTACCTTTGCCTTTTCCTTTTCCCTTTCCCTTTCCTTTTACTTTTCCATTAATTTTATCATCTTGTTTCTGTTTTTTCTTCATCTTTTCCTCATATTCCTTCTGTAAAGCT
>NWSH02000525.1:961225-971336 GCA_002382865.2 Heliothis virescens | reverse complement strand
ACTTGCAGATCTGCAAGATGCTGACCTCGTCCATGTAGTCGATGGCATGTTTAATAAATGCCAACACTTCATTGGCTATGAGCGGTTGAGAACTCATAGCGAAAAACCGTATTGTGAAAAATTGACCGCATAGACCATTAATATTGAAGACTAGCTTCTGCCAGCGACTTCATTCGCGGATCGCTTATGCCAGCGACAACGGGTCGTCATAATCAAAGATCTTTCTTTCCCTTCACTGCGCGGCTCCTATTGATCGTAGCGTAATGAAAAGTATACCATAACCAGCTCAGGAGTATGAATAATAATTTTACCAAGTTTCGTTAAAATCCGTCGAGTAGTTTTTGTTCNTCTGCAAGATGCTGACCTCGTCCATGTAGTCGATGGCATGTTTAATAAATGCCAACACTTCATTGGCTATGAGCGGTTGAGAACTCATAGCGAAAAACCGTATTGTGAAAAATTGACCGCATAGACCATTAATATTGAAGACTAGCTTCTGCCAGCGACTTCATTCGCGGATCGCTTATGCCAGCGACAACGGGTCGTCATAATCAAAGATCTTTCTTTCCCTTCACTGCGCGGCTCCTATTGATCGTAGCGTAATGAAAAGTATACCATAACCAGCTCAGGAGTATGAATAATAATTTTACCAAGTTTCGTTAAAATCCGTCGAGTAGTTTTTGTTCCTATAACGGTTATACAGACAGACAAAAATTCTACTGATTGCATTTTTGGCATCAGTATCGATCCCTAATCACCCCCTAATAGTTATTTTGGAAATATTATATTTCAAGTGCAGAATTGATCTCTCTACAGATTTATTATATCTAAGTATAGATTGCACAATGATTTTTCATCTGCCTAGCCTTTTCCCAATTATTTTTTTGGGGTCGGCTTCCAGTCTAACCGGATGCAGCTGAGAACCAGTGTGCTACATGGAGCGACTGCCTATCTGACCTCCACAACCCAGTTACCTGGGCAACCTGGCACCCCTAGGTAAGAACTGTTGTCAGACTTTTCTGGGTGGCTTCTGACTACTCCGTTAACGACGCCGAAAGATGTTCAAAATGACAGCCGGGACCTCACTGTTTATTCGTGCCTTCCGAAACACGGAGAGAACCGTTATGAAAAGATGGTCACCCATCCACGACCGACCGCGCCAAGCGTTGCTTAACCTTATGATCGATCAATCCGCGCGGCTTTGACTTAGCCACGAGCTCTTCCTTAGCCACGAGCTCTTCACAATGATTTTTAAGTGACCAATATATTATTGCACAATGTTACTGTCTACAGGCCGCCTGAATAACGTTTAGATACACAGTAAATCGATCGAAACCTAAGTGACCTCTCTTGCCTCTTCATACTTAAAACTGAAAAACATCTCTATAAATATATAATGCATCATATATCTAATCATAAGCACAATATATTTTCCAATATCATTATTTATATCTGTTGGTTTTTATATAATATTTTAAGATCATGCATATATTATTAAATAACGCGTTTTCCCAACTAAGTATTTTGGGGTTGTTTTCAAGTATAATCGGATGCTGAGTAGGTATGTACTAAGCAATATTTGATTGACTCAGGACATACTACTATAAATTGAATAAAATTTAAATATACATGCAAAACTCCGGTGACTCACAACATCGCTACTTACCGGTAAAATTAAAGAAAAGAATAATATTCAAATCATGCGATGAAACATACCTAATAGGATAAAGATAAAAAGTAATTTATTCAAAGTAGGCTGAAATTCCGCACTTTTTGAAGGTCAAGTTTACAAAAGACAGTCCCAGAAACGCTCGCCCTTCACCACTTCCTATGTGTTTTAGCTGGGAAGAAGAAATGGTGGAACAAACTCCCCAGCAAAACAAGGTAAGTACCTACACACAGAACAATGCAGGTATAGAGTCATAGGTACCTAATTCCTATGACTTTCTTCATAATAGCCCATTTGTGATTCCGTATAAAGAACGTAAAAATAATTTAATAAATTGCATAAGGGTCATGGCACATTGTACCGGCACCGCTCCAACCCGGCAAATAACGTGTCATTTAAAGAACATTAAATTGTATGACGTATGATATATCTCATAACAACGTGAGTTGTTAGATAGGAAACCGCGCGCTGACAGCCCGCCGTTGGCTTTTTTATTTTGACGTTATGAAATACATCATACGTCATACGATTTAATGTTCAAATTTAAATGACACGTTATTTGCCGGGTTAGAGCGGTGCCGGTACAATGTGCCATGAGCCTAACTCACACTTATGACTCAACGGGGCTGGCATGTTCTAAGGATAAAAACCCCTTAAATAAAAGATTAAAAAAAAAAAAAACTAACTCACACTGGGTACCTATAAAGGCACTCAGAACTTTGGAAGCACACATTTCGGTCTGGACAGTCGAGCAGTGCACACGCGTCACAATGAGGTTCGATTTCTGCGTGATTTTCGCGGTAACAATCGCATTCTGTGTGCTAGCGCACCCTGCTGCGCTGTCCGAAAAACTAGAAAAGTCAGTGCATGTACGGATCAAGCGACTAGCCACTATTACAGGTGACGATAAAGGATTTAAATGTCCCATTAATCAGGTGTACCTTTTTAACCAATGTGTTAATTGTACAACGTAAGTACCCAAACTTTTGTTATTTCCTACTTTAAAATTATGTGAAAAGTGTGTAGTTATGTGTGNAAGTCAGTGCATGTACGGATCAAGCGACTAGCCACTATTACAGGTGACGATAAAGGATTTAAATGTCCCATTAATCAGGTGTACCTTTTTAACCAATGTGTTAATTGTGAAACGTAAGTACCCAAACTTTTGTTATTTCCTACTTTAAAATTATGTGAAAAGTGTGTAGATATGTGGGATAAGTGTTTGTGCCATTAAAATTCTTTCACGAATTTCTAAGATATTATAATCCTAAAATGTTCAGAAGTTATTCATGTTGGTGTTCATTTTGTACAGACAACAGCAGGTCAACGTATACGAATGTGTAAAATTTTACCAATGGAATATTAACCTTCCGCTTTTGTGATAATGTTGAAAATCTATTGCAGAAATTTGACAGATTGTAGTAACTTGATGTGCTGTTGTCTGTACCACAGCCAGGGCCCCTAAAACCTTACAAACTGGAATACTTTACACCTTTAAAATTTCATTAATTTATTTATAGACAGTTGCATTTTTAAATATTAAATACAAAATAAAAAATAGGTAGGTGGCCATCGATATCGGGCACAGAGTTCAAGTTACGGGTTGTTAGGCCCCTAAAGGTGAAGGAGTGAAGGAGAGAGTCATATTCCAGGAGGGGAGTCACGACCCTCAGTCAAGAGCAAAACAACTCGAGGAGGAGAGGCCTCTTAAGTCAGTCTATTATAATAATATAAAAGGCGATACAAACAAATGGTCTTATTATTTCAGGTACATCAATGTGACAGACATGGATTGCCCGCTTGATAATTAATCTTATCCCTACATACATAGGTGTGCATATAATAAAGAATATGAATACCTATTTTATATAACTATAGAACTGCAAACAAAGAAAAGATGGCACCAGCTTATTTTCTATCGAAGTCAGTTGGAAATAGTCACTCTCTGAACAAAAGTAAGAGACGGTTCTTCGGCATCGAGAAATGGACACAAATCGCTTAGAACTTTAATAAATTATTTTTTTATTAATGTAACAGTAGTTTTTTTTTGTCCCCTGACCGAACCTTTTATTATATTTTTTGTAACCACTTAAATTCCTAATAAGCCTTGAAAAAAGTCAATCAACTTCATTCACTTCATCAACAAAAAGCACTGAAGAGCAAAAATAAGTTCTTCTTTTGTATTTTTAGCTTTTTTTAGTCGGTTAATATAACTAAGTTACCTACCTTAAAACTTTCTGCAGTTTGACAAACACTATGCTGAAAGCCGCATCAAAATCGGTTAAGCCCAACGCAAGATAATCAAACATACAAACGTGCAGTTCAAACTGAGAATCTCATTATTTTGAAGTCGGTTTAAGAAGTAGACCTTTCAGCCCCCTGTTTAACATGTGCCGTAATAAGAAGCCTGCCTCACAAAATGAGCAGCAAGGCACGGCACGGCAAACGGTCGAGAAATCATCCAGGCGGTTCAGTTAATATTTTTCTAGTAAAAAAAGTGGAAATGATCTACAGGTAGTTATTAAAGGGATTCAATATAATTACAACTATAAATTGCTTTGATGTACAGACGACAGCACATCAAGTTAACACAATTTGTCAAATGTCTGCGATAGATTTTCAACCCTATCGCAACAATGGAAGGTTAACGTTCGATTGGTAAAATTTGACAGATTCGTATACGTTGACCTGCTGTCATCTGTACATAGTTATTTAACCAAACATATTATGCACAGACGACAGCACACCCAGCTACACACTACAATCTGTCAAATTCCTTTAATAGATTTTCAACCTTATCATAATGATGGAAGGCTTATATAATAAATATATATATGTTACTGTAAAAGCCCGAACTGTGGTAAATCCTAGGTTTTACCGGTAAATCCTAGGATTTACCAACTCTCAGTGGTAAAAGTCCGAACAATTATTTTATTTCGGACTTTTACCAGTATTTAATTGGTAAATCTTAGGATTTACCTCAAGGCTACGGTAAATGTCGAAGAACATTTTTTTTTAATATTAGAATTTAGTATATTCTAGGTTTTAATTCTTAATCATTTATTTTAATTATATTATGAACCATACATGTTTATTTATGTGTATAATATGACTATATGAGAGTATTTTTTTATTAATCTCTTGTATAATTAATTATTCAAGTCCAATCCTATTTTCTTTTGAACTTTTTATTTATTAATTTATAATAACTATTTGAAAGAACGTAAAAATACTTCTCGAATAACAAAAATAAAATACTTCCGACAAACATAACGTTTATATTTATTATATTAGTTGGCTAATTGAATCTCACTGAATCAGTATTTTTCTTATAATTTGGTATTTAGGAACTAATTGAAAAAAAAGATAATCGTCATTAATGATTAGGTACAGACGACAGCACATCAAGTTACCATAATCTGTCAAATTTCTGCAATAAATTTTCATCCGCAAATTTTAACTTTGTTATTCATATTTTTTATTTGTATGTTAACAAAGTTATTTTTATTGCGATAAAGTTAATTTTTGACTAGTTTGTGGAAATAGGTACACGTTTATTTTTCATAGATATATGGGAACGGAACCTTCGTGTGCGAATCCAACTCGCACTTTGGCCGGTTTTTTGAATCCTTGTCCTCCAGTCAACAATTTTCTCACAAGGAGGGAAGGCGCGTGGTGGTACGGGTACTGGGATAACGAGTGCAAGACGACGCGCCGAATACGTTATGACGTGTCTTTATGAACATTTACGTATCATTGCGGTAAATCCTAAGATTTACCAATTAAATAGTGGTAAAAAGTCCGAAATAAAAGAATTGTTCGGACTTTTACCACTGAGAGTTTGGTAAATCCTAGGTTTTACCGGTAAATCCTAGGATTTACCACAGTTCGGGCTTTTACAGTAACATATACACAATTTTATTATTTAATGACTAGGTACAATGGTCCAACGGTTAGTATCTTATCATCTATAACTTATCTACTAAGAGTTAGTAATAGTTAAAAGCAAAATTTTTGCGATGAGCATGCGCAACGCCTGAGCAACGCCATGCAATGCCTAAGCACCGACGACGCATCATGCTTGTCGGCTAATACTTGTAGGATGCTGTTAGCGCTGGTCCTAGATCTGCTTAGCAACGAGGCAGCCTTTTTCCTCATGAAGCGCAATAAAAATCATCACCCGTGCTTCAGCGACCATACCTGACGCACTGCAGTATCTAGGCAGCCCCAAAAGCATCCGAAAACCATTATTATACTGTATTCGCAGGGCGTCTAGAGCCTTCCGCGCATAGTTAACCCAACAGACCACCCGTGTAAGAGATGTAGATAAAAAAGCAAAGTTTGAACAAAGTGATTTTAACCACGCTGCATGTCCCATGCTCTACAAGGCGACCCGGCCTAGCCCTCAGCTTTTTTGGTTGCCTTCCAAAATTTTTGAGAATTTTTATTATCTCGTATGTGAGGCTATGATGTCCATTCACTAAATCTAGTCTTGAGTTTTTGACACCAATTTAAGTCTACTTCTGAAGATCTTTTGACTTGACCTCATTTCCTCCCATATTCTCCCCCAGATTTAGGATTGTTGTGTTGCAACCATATCTGATATCTAGACCGAGCCTCCTCATGAACTCCCCGCCTATTCCAGCTTGCCACTCGCGTAAACCCGCAGGCTGCTTGCCTTCCCACGTCTGCCTTGATGCTATTGACAACGCATCCACAATCTCACCGTACATACAGTCCAGAGCACGCCTATGCTCCACAATCCCACACATGTTATCCCCACACTCCTGGAACAATTCAGGATAGCAAAACGCTTCTTAATTTTCTTTAGAATAGGTCACGATACCCACGGTCACTTTCCCAGTTAACAGCACTCACCATCCTGAACAAGCCCTTCCTCATAAGATAGCTACCCCACAATAGGGCCGCTCCTTCAAAGTTCAGCAGACGTGTCAAATGCAGATTGCCCTTCGTACTCAAAATCTGTACGTATGGTGCCAAGAAAATGAACATAATGAGGAAGAAGTCATGTCTCCTGAAGAGCTATGACATCCGCCCGCTCCATTACCTATGACCCAAAGTGAAATAAAAAAATTAAAAGACAATGTTATGACAAATTCTGCCAATAGAGTAGCAGTATTTTTGAATTATCGTACGCCGTTTGGGTAATTTTTATTCGTAAAAATAGAATAATGGAAGTAAAAACTACCAAGAAAAGAGCTCGATCTTCAAACTGGGGAAGAAGAAGAAAAGGTAATTTCATACTAATTGTTACTTGGTTCTGTTTTATGTAGCTAATCGTCCCAAAAATAGGTAACTGTTTAATCTTGTTACTTTCTTGCAGAGACTATTAAGACAGCTTATTATGGAAAGAATACATAATGTGTAGAGAAGAAGGAACTGTACTATACGAATACGAATGCAGGATAATAAGGATCTATAACTTTTATTATAAAAACAATTCCCCCGCCGCGTCTGTCTGTCTGTCTGTTCGCGATTTACTCGAAAAGTACTGAACGGATTTTCATTCGGTTTTTCAACATAAGATAGAACAATTCTTGAGAAAGGTTTTAGTGTATAGTAAGTTTATGTTTTGTACAAACCAACACGCCGATCGGAGCTTTCCAGGAAGCGAAGCGAGGGCGGGCAGCTAGTATTATATAAACCGAAATCTAAAAACAAACAAAAATACTCCTAAGGTAAGTCATCTTAGTCACAGTAGTGATATGAGACCGTTGCATGTTTTTCTTTCATATTTCTTGTGTTTAATGTTATTGTTTCTATTTTTTTAGACTGCTGATAAACTATGAAAGAGAAATTATTTTTACTCGCAAAACAGGCAAAAGAACAAAGAAACAAGGGAGGAGAATTACACAAAAAAAGAATGATGATTTTTAAGATTTGGAGCACAAATATTGGGAAAAAAAAGTTAGAAAATGAGAAAATAAGACTCTGTATTTTGTTAAGATACATGCGACAACCTGTTGTTGGCTTATTGTCAGGAAGTGTCAAATGTACCTTAAGTATTTTTATTAAAAGAAATTTTTCAATAAATATGTTTCTGTAATATCTGTTAAGTTATTTGAGTCCTGGCCCTGTTCAGTGGCTTCAGTTTTCTTTCATCGCTTTCTGTATGAGTGAATAATAATCTAAAAGAGTCTTTGAATTCGATTGCTAAATTGTGCAGTACTGCACATGCTACAATTGTAGTTTTGATTGTGGTGGTAAGATCCCCTCATAACTTCTAGCAGTATTCGAAATCTTTGCTTTAAACACACCAAAACATCTCTCTATACATTCCTTGTGCGAATGTGGCTATTATTGTTAATCGCTGTTCCGATTCAGTTCTTGGTCTCAGAACTGGAGTTAGCAAGTAAGGAGTACAGGGTATGCCGTGTCGCCTATAAGTTTCCCCTTAAATTCATTTCTTCAAACCTTCTTTTTATCGAAACTCTCCAGGCTGTATCTCAAAAGCCGTGATAGCCTAGAAAGCTGAAATTTTCACAAATGATGTATTTCCGTTGCCGCTATAACAACAAATACTAAAAATTAAAAAAAAGATTAAACATTAAGGGGTGTTTAGGCGTACACATGGCGTAACACAAACGTTTTAGTTCAAGCATTAACTGATAGATGGCGTTACAACGTTACGCAACGTGTTTTTATTGTTTCTCGCACTACACCAACAGATAGAGTTGTGCTTGACGGAACCCTTCGTGTGCGAGTCCGACTCGCACTTGGCCGGTTTATTGACAGACGCCACATCTGTTACTTTTTCGAGCCGCCATTTTGGTAATTAAGGTCCTAAAACAAGGGCCCGACACTACTTAACTTAATGAACGTTTAAGCAGTCCCTAAAGACGTTGGTTAACGCTAGTTATCGTTTATAAGTAAGATTTATTTTATACATTGTTAGCTGTGTCTTAATTTTAGTAAACGTTTATAAGTAAGGCTGTATTATTATTAACGGATCATAGTAATATTTATAAATAGCAAGCTTGACATTACTGTCATTGTTATCGTGACCGTCATTAATCAATAATCAATATCAATTATACATCAATAGAAATCATGTATCATCAATAGACATAGCAATAGACAAATATATAAGCAGAACATCAACCTTTGATGTATATGTTAACGGAAATGTATAAAATCTAGGAATTGCATACAATTCCTAGGAAATGTATACAATTCCGAAGCTATTTAGGAAATGTATAAAAAATTGGTTTTAAAAATTATTTAATAGATACATATCCTGGGAGATGTATACATTTCCTAGGAATTGTATATAATTCCTATATGTATTAGGAAATGTATAAAAAGAAGGCTTTCTGTATTAAAAAAGTTTGTCATAAACTAGGCTTTAATGGCAAAAACGAATCGCTGTAAATCCGACTCCACGTAGTCTTGTCTGCCACCCCTAGAGTGTAATTCAAACTCGCGTGGGACCGCCGAGCTCCGCACTGCCGGAGCCATGACAGAAATCATGCCTGCTGCATGATGCATGCTTGATTATATGTTGCCGCTTATGCATTTTACTACCTCATTGTTTTATAGAATTGCTTAGAATGAGATTTCTTACCAACAAATTCCGATTTTGTTACTGCCCACACGTAACTGCTAATCACAACTGCCCCGTTAAATGAGTGCCATAATATATTTCATATTATCTTACTAATTAAAGCGTCAAAAATCACATTTTCCGATTGCTATTTGTGGAAATGTATAGATTTCCTAGGAAATGTGTCTAATATAATTTATTTCACACATTTCCGGCTATTTTAGGAATTACATACATTCCTAGGATTTGTATACAATGACGGATTACATACATTTCCGTTAACATAATACACCTTGATAGCCGGAGAGCAACTGAACTGAAGCACTGTGTCCCCTCTTTTTATACCGAACGGATGAGTCAAATCAGTGTTTGACTAATCTCATAAAACAACTAAAATCCGCTATTGAAAGATTATGTCTTAATTATGTTTATATTTATCTACTATAAAAAATAAGTCGGGTTTTCCTTTCCTGATCACATAAACTCCAGAACGCACGCACCGATTTCCATGGTTTTGCATTCGTTGAAAGCGTCTTCAGGCTCGTAAGGTTTATAGCAAAGAAAATTTGGAAAAATTTTCAAGAAGAAAAGCAGACAAAAGGGAAAACATTTTTTTTCAGATTTAAATGCAGTCCTGGTACTTTACTTTTGGTGCGGCCTCTTTGCATTTTGTAAATTGGTTTTGACTAATGCGGTCCTGTTACAATGGTAGAGCGGTTGCAATCGAGATACCGTGATTGTTGTACTCAGGAGATTATATGCAGCTGCGGTACTTGATTTTTGGTGTGCCGCATTTTGTAAATTGCATATAGCTAGCTGACCCGCGAAGTTTGTTGTTCCATCAATCAATTCGACCACAATCACGGGATCTCGAATGA
>NWSH02000525.1:887023-900112 GCA_002382865.2 Heliothis virescens | reverse complement strand
CCCGGGAACTAGTCGCGAGAATTGCATCAAGGGGGCAGCAGGGACGTGAGCGGCTGAAGGGTGAAGATGCCTCGCTGAACTTTAAACTCAGATTACGCGCTTNTTATGACATACGGACAGACAGACAGACAGACAGACATGACGAATCTATAAGGGTTCCGTTTTTTGCCATTCGGCTACGGAACCCTAAAAATGGCAGGTGGAGACTCGCCAGCTCACTTACTGGCCCCCCGGGAACTAGTCGCGAGAATTGCAACAAGGGGGCAACAGGGACGTGAGCGGCTGAAGGGTGAAGATGCCTCGCTGAACTTTAAACTCAGATTACGCGCTTGTACCACGAGGTACCCACCCTCCGAGTAGGGCTACTAACCCTACTCTAGCGACTCCACTCTGGACGGCCAATGAAGGCAAGCCAGAGGTGGGAGACCTGTCCTCCGTCATGGTTCACTCCGGCAAGCCGGAGGAGAGGGACAGTATACCCTCCCTGGAGCACTCGGTACCCGCGGGGTCGCTACTCCCCGTCATCCGCCTCAAATGCCCTGCGGGGTTCAGATGCCCTGCGGGGTTCAGATGCCCTGCGGGGTACATTATCTTGTATGTCTCTAACCAGACCACGGGGCTATAGAGTCCCGGATTTTTGGAAGGCGAACGTGGGGCCGAAGCCAACACGCTGAAGCCCTTTTGAGACAACTTTAATGAAAGTAATGGCGACACAAAACCGACGATTATCCCGGTATACACTATATAAATGTATCCAAGGACAATCCCCGGTTCTGTGCTAAACTATTGCTAAATATGGAATACGCTATTTGAGCTATTGTGATGGGATGTTGATGGACTAGGATATGGGAAACTATGGGGACTACGGCACCTGCCGATAACAATGTATTAATACATGTAAAAATGGCAGCTCACTTACTGGGCCCCCGGGAACTAGTCGCGAAATTCGCAACAAAAGGGCAACAGGGATTATCTTTATTGTTGTTCATAGATTATTGTTATTTTCTGTACTGGTAATAAAGTGCTACATAATCTTCCTTCGCGGTCGCATTTTTGGGGTCAGGAACGGATATTTATTCTTATAATATTGTGTTTTAACTTTTTGCAGGACAAGTGTGTGCGTATTTCAAATATTGTATAGTCAATATACAACACAAATGTAACTAAGCGATGATTATAGCTAATGTAATAATAAAATATATTAGTTTTATTTGATAGGCAACATTGGCAATATTGCCAATGTTGCCGGCAATATTGGTATTTTACCGGCAGTGGGAATATTGGGATTATTGCCGGCAGTGGAAATATTGCCACCAGGCACATCTCTAGTTAAGGGTATACCCACACCATACTTTAAGGTATAATAGGATTGCATATTACTTAGTCCTATATTTTCTATAATAGAAATTAAATCGGAGTAGCTTATATTGTCCCACTGCTGGGCAAAGGCCTCCCCATTTCGTTTCCACACCTCTCGGTCTTTCGAGTGTTCCCACCAGTTTGGGTTGTAGGCGTCTAGATCGTCTCGCCATCTCTTCCGGGGTCTACCCCGCCTGCGGTAGTCGTCTTGGGGTATCCACTGGGTGACAACATTTGCCCATTTGTCTGAAAGCATTCGGCTAACGTGTCCAGCCCATTCCCAATCGGCGTTATTGCGTATAAAAAGTTATACATACCTATGTATACTAATATTTATTCTCCGATCGTGTTGGATTGCCGTCCCATCGGGTTATGAGAGTAAGGGAATAGGGAGTGCACCTGTGTCTGCGGATATGCTTGTGCACTATAATATGTCCTGCGCAGCTGGCTGATCTCCCTATACGAGAACAGCCGCCGTGGCCGGCAATCGGCTAGGACGCCATCATCAATATTTATTTATTTTTTTAACGATGGGAAATCATTAGTATGACCCCTCCCGCTGTGGGTGACAGCGGATGAGAGTGTCAGACTTTTACTGATTAAAACGCAGCGTGTTCCTTCGGAAGCCCTTTGTGTGCCAGGGCCGCGGTAACTCTTTCGAACAACCCGCAGCCCCGACGGGCTCTGGCTCTAGTGGGCCCCACAGGGATACTAATATAGTATCTAAAGCTGAAGTTCTTGTTTAGTTTGGATCAAGTTGATTGATAAAAAAAACAATAGCAGTGTTAGATAACCCTTTTACCGTTGTTGCGAGCGAAGAATAAGCGGATGCTAGTACCTATAGAGTTTACGTTGGTTCTCATAGAAGGAAATCAGCCAGCTGCGCAGGATATATTATAGTGCACAAGCATTTGCGCACACAGGTGCACTCCCTATTCCCTTACTCTCAAAACCCGATGGGAACCGACACGACCGGAGAGAGATGACCCTCTGGTTGATACTACAGGTATTTATCTATGGACGTACAGCCTAACCGATGTGGATGTCTCATCCATAACTTAACGATGAGACGAACCTAAAGAATGTAACCTTCTTATAACAAAACAAAATATAGCCATAAACATGACTGTATTCTGAAAAATGTAGACAACTTTTTACCTCCGTAACAACTCAAAGTTCTATGAGTCAGCTATCAATAATGCTCGTATCGGAAGCAAATCTATACTAATATTATAAAGCTGAAGTTTGAACCAGTTTACCTTATAATGAAACGAAAAAACCGGCCAAGTTCGAGTTGGACTCGCGCATGAAGGGTTCCGTACCATTATATATGAAAAAATCACGTAAGTACTCGTATCTATTAGCTACAACTAGTCAAAATGCAAACATTTTTTCGGGCAGATTTTTTTTTATTTGTATTTGTTGTTATAGCGGCAACGGAAATACGTTCCGTTGCCGCTATTACTGAAATTTGTGAAATTGTGAAATTTCAGCCTTCTAGCTATCACGGTTTGTGAGATACAGCCTGGAGACAGACAGACAGACAAATAGAGAGACAGACAGACAAACAACGAAGTCTTAGTAATATGGTCCCGTTTTACCCTTTGGGTACCGAACCCTAAAAACGGTATTCTAAACGTGATATCTATAAATAAATTGGCATTTACATAATTAATAGCAACCTTCAGTTATCCATACAAATATGAAGGTGGCTGCATAATTTGCATAACCTGTATATCTGTTATCGCTTGGCTTGATATTGCGTACAAGTAAATGACGTGACATGACGTCACTGATTCGATGGCGTGGGAATACCTCTTTCTTACGTATTTAAGTCTCGTGAACGTAAGTTGTGTGTTCAAAACCTGTTTCGTATGTAAGTGAAGGTTGCATTCTATAGTTGGACGTTAATCTTTAATTGCTTGAGGTTTTTCACAGTTTATTAATAACTGATAATATGATGAACTAATGGGTTTGTTTGAATAGTTACCGCGTCTCTGGTACATGAAGGGCTCAAGAAGGAATACGGTGGGCTTTAGTCAGTAAGAGTCTGATACCCCTCATGCTGAATCCGCAGTGGCATTTCATTTGGTGATTTCCAACCACAAAAAAGGACAGGCGAAAGTGTTTTTGTTATTTCCTAAAAGTCGTGATGACATCTCTTAGTAAGTAAAGCACTAGCTTCTCAAGTACGAATGTGCGGGTTTGACACCAGCAAGCCAGACAAATGTAACTTTTGTACATTATTTGTAGTTTTCTAAGTACATCGTCGACACCAATGACTGAGTCAAGGCGAATTTTGAGCATGCTAGAGATTGACTCATTCCTTTTCTGTATAAGAAGAGGCATCTGTTCTGCAGTGAGACAATAAAAAGCTGATGATGGTGTTCCTTCTTAGCGCTCAAATGGATAGACCGACTTTGATGACAAGTAAAAAGGGACATCTGTCTTAGTAGAGACAACAGCAGGTCAACGTATACGAATCTGTCAAATTTTACCAATCAAATATTAACCTACCGCCATTGCGATAAGGTTGAAAATCGATTGCAGGAATTTGACAGATTGTGGTAACTTGACGTGCTGTCGTCTGTACATACAAGACAGTTTTGTGCAAACATAAAAAAACTGTCTAAATATTTTGTAGACACAATTTCATATTCAAAAGACGTTTTCGAAGGTTGCTTGAATGACATAACAAGATCTTGAATTCTTGTCACGAAAATCGACAGAAGAATGCAAAACAAACATACTTGCCTACTGAATCCGTATGCCTATTGGTTTATTTTAAGTTATAATTAACATAATGTGGTAAAGTTTTATGCTGTCTGCATAAATAAAACGATGTTTTTTTTAAGGTAGGTGGTGAATTTTGCGGTGTTAGGTCATTAATATATTATGCGACTATTTAATTTAACCAGGTATTATAATTTATGTATTTTCTTCGTCGTATTTCCAAGAAAGTAAGACTTTGACAGTTCAATAATTATCATTTTTTATTTACACATTAAAATCCGAAGTTTTTTTTTTCGAATTAGAGCAGAAGTTTTTTAACGTTATTCTTTAAAAAAATGTCAGCTTAATAATATCAGTAAGTATACGTTTTCAATTTTTTTATTGACAAAAGTCGTGGTGGCCTAGTGAGTAAAGTACCAACCTCTCAAGTATCAGAGTGCGGGTTCGAATCCAGGTCAGGCAGGTACCAATGCAACTTTTTTAAGTATGTATGTACTTTCTAAGTAATTATTAAGCAAGCGTGGTGATCAATCCATCTCCGTGTGAGAAGAGGCCTGTGCCCAGCAGTGGGACGATAAAAAGGCTATTAAAAAAAGTATACATTTTATTTTAATGACAACGCAACGTATCTGCCAAGTATATTTTCAACAACATCTTTCTTCTTCTTCTTATCGAGTGAGCTGCAGGTTTAATCACCTAACAAACCCTAGTGTCAGAGTTTTCTCAAATCCGCCTGACGGCCTCTGACATGGATTTATATACGACTGCTACTGAGTAGCATTCGAGGACGCCGGCTTTACGTGCCCTCCCAGGCACAGGGGTGTAACACCGCCAACTTCCAAACTCCAGGCTGCTTTGTGAAAGTTTCTAAAACCCACAAAGCGATTTCGGCCTGGCCCGGGAATCGAACCCGAGACCTGTGATCGGCAGTCGCGCTATGCGACCACTAGACCAACGAGGCAGCTGCTTACTTTGAAAAAATAAATCATAGTTAACAGTTGTTTAAAAAGGCTGTCTTATATGTCGCTAACCTGAGCCTTATTGAGTTCCTTAATTCATTCATACAGTGTTTGAGTCACACTAACCACATGTAGTTGATACGTCACAAATATACTACTACGTAGTAGATATAGTTGTTACACAGAGCACGTGCTTAGTGCTAATACTTAGCCACATTATAATTACATTGTGTTAAGGAAATATGTAACGGAATGACGCGAGAATGTCAACGTGTTTATTGAATTAATTGAATGCTAATTAATGTTATACAGTACTAGCCGTTTTCCCGCGGTTTCTCTCGCATCCCGTGGGAATTACTGCCCGTACCCGGATAAAATATAGCCTATGTCACTCGTGGATAATGTAGCTATCGAATGGTGAAAGAATTTTTAAAATCGGTCCAGTAGTTTTTGAGCCTATTCGTTACAACCAAACAAACAAACAAACAAACAAAGTTTTCCTCTTTATAATATTATTATATATTATATAGTATAGATGTAACGATGATAGAATAAAATAAAAATTAAAGAAATTCTTATTAAAAAAGCATATTATAATGTAAACGATTATTTTACAGACAAAAGCAGATGGCAGCTCTGAAGTGGACAAATGCGTTATTATTAATAATAAATATGATGTAATTAATTTAATATTGTAAATAAATGTAATTAATTGTAATAGACAGCTGTGTTGCTGGGAAGTTTGTTCATCACCGTTTCTTCTTTCCAGCCATAACACTAGGAAACGGTGAAAGGGGGGCGTTTTTGGGGGTTGCTGTCCAATGTAATTTGACGTGAAAAAGTGCTAATTTATTAGCCTAATTTCAATAAATGATTTGATTTTGACTTTGACTTAGAAAAACGGAATATATGGGTTATTCCTTTATAACGGGTGCGCGACTAACATTTTTTTGAGTGAATGTTAGAGCAGGACCTATGAATAATTTTTGGATTGGATTGGAGTGGACTGGTCTTGGGAACAGAATGGATATTCTTCTTTTTTATCACAATTACAGCATTTTTATGATGATGAATCAGATACCTGTTACTATATTTACATTTTAAATGTTAGGATGCACATGCCGAGGGAAACATGGTAAAATCTCTGTTAAACTCTATTTTATTTTTCTTTACAGTTCCTACGTGCCAGTTACACAAGTTACAGGTAATGATCTAGATAGCTGATATCTGACAGATATTAACATAGAAAAGTAGTAAAACTTAAAAAGCATTTCTATGGCATTATCCAGCAGATAGCTATCTAGAACTTCTTCTAGAACCTGTGTAACCGGCCCTCAATCTTCTTTAAGTCCTGTTGACAAAATCGTGTTAAAAACGTCATAAACCTTTAAATGACGTAATAATAATGACGTAAAATCCATTTAAAACGACATTAATGACGATAGAACATGTTTAAAGAACGTCATGCCAATTAATTGACTCTTGGCCTAATTTTCTTGACAGGTCAAGAAAATTATTAAAAGCTATCTATTTACATTTAAGTAATATTTAAATCGCTGTTCGATAATATATTTCAATAATTAATTTCAAAATCTCTAAATACATGCTAATGATTTCTAAAATATGCTTGGAAATGCTTAAATGCCAATATTGTATAATAACAAACACCGATGATATATGATGTTGCAAATTAGCAATATTAATTTATTTATTCCACATATTTTTATATTTAACTATTTTATAAATACATATAAAAAAACAAAACATTTAAAAATACAAAAATAGTCTCCCACCGGCATGCGGCATCGGGAACATGGTCCAAGCTACCGGCGGTCAGGGCTCCATAGAGAGAAACCGATTAAAAGATATTAATTTATTTTTATGAATTGCAATCAATCACCTGATTTGAGTAATGGTTTGGCGATATTGAGGCCAAAAGTTTCTTCTAAGTAGAACGAACGCATGAGAATGCTTTTTGATACAAATGTTTTATTTCTGAACAGTTTGTCTGTCTGTGTAAACGATTTAATTTCTGGATCTAGCAGTTCGATTTGAAGTTTCTTCAATACTAGCTTCTGCCAGTGGTTTTACCCACATCCCGTGGGAACTACTCGGCGCACCCGGATAAAAGCCTATAGCCTTCCTCGATAAATGGGCTATCTAACACTGAAATAATTTTTCAAATCGAACTAGTAGTTCCCGAGATTAACGCGTTCAAACAAACAAACTCTTCAGCTTTATAATATTAGTATAGATTAGATGGCCTATTATCGAGGAAGTTCTGGAGTTCGCGCTACCATTATCTATATAAAATGTTGACTCAGGTATGGCATTGCTGAGGAGTTTGTGGTGCCATTTCTTCTTCCCAGCAAAAACATATGCATAGGAAGTGGTGAAGGGCGGGCGTTTTTGGGAGCTGTCTCGTCTAATTTTGACGTTCGATAAGTGCTGATTTTCACCATGCATGGAATTTGTTTCTTAAAGACATTAATTAAATCAACAGATACCTAGATTTAATATTGAGAACGCCCTTATCAGTTCAGGATATCCTGGTGCGACCCGAGAACCGATCAATTGCCTGTCCGACTTGAGCACAAAGGGTTCTACAGATTTTAAAATAGAAATCACGTTTGTTTTATGGGAACCCCCTAAAATATTTGTCTTATTCGAATTTTTAGTACGTATCTGTTCATTATTACAGCGGCAACAATAATACATCATCTATGATAATGTCGACTGCTTTGTTATCACGCTTCTTGAGATATATTCTAAGTAATAGGTAATAATAATCGTTTTATCCTTTAGGCACGGAATCTTAAAAATCCTAACCTTTATTAGTAGTCCAGTTAAAAGGCAATTCGAGGTGACGTATTGGAAAATCCCGTTAGTTAAGTATATTGGCAGGCGCTATAATATAGGTAAATGACATCAGGTTCATTCACTTCAAAGAAAATTATTAATAATCATCATAATTATTAACACTTTAAGGTAGTGTCGTGTGCAATAGTAGTTTCAATTTAAACCTCGATATTTTAAGTGGGTAATCCACTACCTACAAATTTATTTGACAAAAATCCTTATAATTTATCATTGATTTCGGCGAAGCACTGTCTTGCGGAAAATGCTGTTTTTGTTTCCACGAAATTCTATAAAGGGAATAGAAATCTCAATTGCATTTATTATTAAGATATCTCGAAAAATTTAATATCTCCATTTCTTGCTAAGTCACATTTAAATCTTTGCCAAATTTATTTTATTAGATAATAATTATTTAATAACTAGCTTCTGCCCGCAACTTCGTACGCGGATCCTGTTTTTTTTTATATATAAACCTTCCCTCGATCTGTACAAACATTTTAAGACCAAAATAAGCCCGATCGGTCCAGGCGTTCTTGAGTTATGCGCTTACCAACACATTTAGCGATTCATTTTTATATATAAGATTTTGGTATTTAAACTTTTTTCTGGTAATCCCCAGAACATAAATCATTAGTATTTGACCTCCAATGTAACTGTATTTTTTAGTTGCACAAAAGAATTGTATATCAATTAAGTATATAGTAATTTTACGTACTTTTGTCTTATTATGTCTTCCTCATTTCAGTAGGTACCTGAATAAAACATAACCTATGCTACTGAAGGATAGTGTAGCTTTCTAACAGTGAAATTATTTTTCAAATCGGTCTAGTAGTTTCGGAGCAAACAGACAAACAAAAAAAATGTTTCATCTTTATTTTCCTTCAGCGTTCCGAAGGAAGTTCCCTATGTTTTTCCATGTGTTTGTTGTGTAGCGGTACTACTACCCACACCGCTACATATACATCGGAAGGCGCACCATCCTGCATCGCGCAAGCAGTGTTCGCACGCAAGTCGAGATATATAGAACACCCCGACAAGAACTGTCGGGCAGTAGCCCACCGGACAGAACACCCGTCCGGTCGGAGGATCCTCCCTTTCCTCCGAGGTATGATGAGCTTTACTCGCTGCTCTCATACCTCCACAGTTGCAAGGCTCTTGGCTATCTTCCGTATTCAGGCTATCAGTTCAGTTCTCTTCTCTTCAACAAACTAGCTTGCTGTGCCCATCAGGGTTCATAATTGTGACAACTATACTTAAAATTTCCACCTTATGTACCTACATTATGGAATGCAATAAACGTTATGAATTATGAGTATGTGTATAGTTTTGTAGGAATTCCCTCGGAATTGAGATGAAACCACAAACTAGTAGTTATCCTTCAAATCAAATTAAATAACGATTATATAGATAATATATTACGCAATAATTAGGTAAAACTAGGCTATTAATTTATATGAATGCGGTTTGCATTTATAATTCATAATAAAAAAAGAAACACAAAAAACCAGCATCATTTATTATGTTTGCTTTTTTATTAAAATTTTGAATAAACGGCTAAATGTTATAAATTATGCATTCAAATGATCAGCGTCGGGGGGGAGGAACTCGGAAACCCAGACAAGATATAGCCTACGTTACTCGGGGATAGTCTCTCTTCCCGAAAAAGAGCTCGTGGCTAAGTCAAAGCCGCGCCGATCGATCGATCATAAAGTTAAGCAATGCTTGTCGCGGTTGGTCCGTGGATGGGTGACCATCTTGTCATAACGAGTTCTTCCGTGCTTCGGAAGGTACAGACGACAGCACATCAAGTTACCACAATCTGTAAAATTTCTTCAGTAGATTTTCAACCTTATCACAATAGCGGAAGGTTAATGTTCGGTTGGCAAAATTTGAAATATTCGGGTAGGTTGACCTGCTGTTATCTGTACGATAAACTGGTGGGTCCCGACTGTCATTTGATTTGGGTAGTCAGAAGCCAGAAAGTCTGACAACCAGTCTTACCAAGGAGTGCCAGGTTGCCCGGGTAACTGGTTTGTGGAGGTCAGACAGGCGCTCCATGTAAAACACTGTTTCTCAGCTGCATCCGGTTAGACTAGAAGCCGACCCCGACGTAGTTGGGAAAAGGCTAGGCAGATGAAACAAAAGTATAATAGATTCATTTTCGTCAATTCTTGGTATGATTACCAATTCGATAACTTAGGCCCAAATGCTGCGAGATTTTTCGAAAGAGTTACCGCGGTCTAGGTACGTAGGTAGGAAGGAACACGGTGAGTTTTAGTCAGTAAAAGTCTGACACTCTCTTAGGCCATCACCCACAGCGGGAGCGGTCACCTGTTGAGTTCCCATCGAAAAAAAAAGGTTCAATTGTTTTAAGAAAATTGACGTTTATGTTGTCGGTGTAGTTTTGTAATTCAGTGTTTTAACCGTGCCAGTTAACTTAAACGGGTTAATATTATTCATGAAACCCGTTAGTTGAGTAACGCTGACCCAAATAAATCTATTGAATGGCTTTTTAGATCACGGGCAGAGTTCGATTCACGCACTTTTATTATTTTTTAGATCATGGCTAGTATTTGATGCTGATTTTTAGGGTTCCGTACCCAAAGGGTAAAACGGGACCCTATTACTACGACTTCGTTGTCTGTCTGTCTGTTTCCACGCTGTATCTCATAAACTGTGATAGCTAGAAAGCTGAAATTGGCATAAATGATGTTGCCGCTATAACAACAAATACTAAAAATCAAAAAAATAAAAAATATTAAGGGGGGTCCCCATACAATAAACATGCGAAACCGCAAATTATAACTTTGTTATTCATATATATGTATGAAAAACAAAGTTATTTTTTGCTCCCGAAAAATGATTGTACTTTGGCTTGTTGTAAGTAGATGATGGTTCGGTACCCTTCGTGCGCGAGTCCAACTCGGACTTGTCCGGTTTTTTTTAATGTATTTACCGGCTTCTGTACATAAAATACCTACATACTCGTATATAAATAGGTAATTACATGCTAAATTGCTTATTAAAAAACAATGTTGTATACTAACCTTAATATTTTCAAAATGTCTGTTATTCTGATGAAACATTACGTAAGTGTGTGTAATGCTCAAAAAACATCATCATCTGCCTAGCCTTTTCCCAACTATTTTAGGGTCGGCTTCCAGTCTAAACGGATGCAGCTGAGAACCAATGTTATACATGGAGCGACTGCCTATCTGACCTCCACAACCCTGGGCACCTCGACCCCTTAATATGACTGGTTGTCAAAATTCTGCATTCTGACTACCCGATTGCCAAAGATTCCCGAAACAAGGAAGAACTCGTCACGACAAGATCACCCACCCACGGACTGACCGCGCCAAGCGTTGCTTAGCCTTATGATCAATCTGTCCGCGTGACTTTGATTTAGCCGCGAGCTTTTCTCTATTCACCATACAAATATATTATTCTATTCACCATAATATATTTCATTGCACGTCATACAGCTCTCAAGACGGGCGCTACAAGGTCTATTAAAGAAAACAAGCGCATCACAACTTTTAAAACATAGGAAGAAATAATAACATTTATATGACAGTGTTAGTTAACACCCGCGCATGTATTTTTCACGACCCTGAAACCGAGGTCATGGTCTCCTCAAAATATTTTGCGAATCAGAAACTCTTTTATACTGACTGATAGCATTTGTCAACTGCTCCAAAAAACTGTGACACTGATTTAGGCACAATGATTTAGGCTCAGGATAGCTCAGGATTTAGGATTTAGCACACACAAACAAATTCTTCATGGTATATTACCTACCCATAATGACAAAAGAGTTCAACAACACTTGTATGTATTAATAAAACTTCATTAGTTCATTTTCTACCAGTCTATGATAGGGGAGGGTAGGTATATTGTAAGAACCAAAAAAGGTATAAAAGTGTGAAAAACTTTGTTGTCGGCTCACTGGCTCGCTCGCATACTGCGTCATGTACCTATGTATATTTTTAATGTTCACTTTTCTAAGCGAAGGGGAAAATCGACCTCATTGTCATAGTAGCTTCTGTCAGTGGTTTCACCGCGTCCCGTGGGAACTACTTGGCGCACCCGGATAAAAAGTAGCCTATAGCCTTCCTCGATAAATAGGCTATCTAACACTGAAAGAATTTTTCAAATCGGGCCAGGAGTTCCTGAGATTAGCGCGTTGAGACAAACAAACAACCTCTTCAGCTTTATAATATTAGTATAGATAAGATTCACATGAATCCCAATTGTAAGTAGATTACCTACATTTTTGGCCGACTGACACTATTGGGAAAAATAGCCGATGCTAAAATAAAATAAAGACTTTACTGTCGAAAATGTATAAAAACGAATGTAACTATATAGACACAGAGTTCAAAGTATGCCAAATAGGTTAATGCACCAGTTGACGGACAGGTTTGGACATAAATTGAGTCGGAGCGATAGCCCGCGCCTTGCCAAGTGCGGGGACATATGGCGCTACCCTTCAATGTCGTTCGTTGAACCAAAATATATGAAGCTCGAGGTGCACACATACATTCTTAGATAATCAACAGATTTCTACCTAATTGTATACTTTTCATAATTTTTGAAGATGTTTCACGTAGTAGATTTTTTTAGAAGCGATGCCCAATGAAGTTTGTGACTAATGTGTTAATTATGCCCATGTTCTTCTGTAAGCTGTGTTAAATATTTAATGATATCATAGCTGTGATAAGAAAGTTATAAATCTCAATGATTAGACGAACCCCGTATTTGCCTCATAATAGTTCTACCTTTTACAGACACAGGTTTTGAGCATGAATGTAGATGTATACAGTGGAAGGGGGCAACCAAAGAAACGATGGATTGTGTGAAAGTCATTTTGCCTGAAAAAAATCATCCTTGTGTCATCATCCTTGTTAGATGACTGCAGATATAATAGTATGTATGGAAGAAGAAGATATGCTGCTCCAACCCCAAATAAATTGAAATAAGGGGAGGAGGCTAAACTGATGATGATGGCATCCTAGCCGATTATCGGCCACGGCGGCTGTTCTCATAAAAGGAGATCAGCCAGCTGCGCAGGACATATTATAGTGCACAAGCATTTGCGCTGACACAGGTGCACTCCCTATTCCCTCACTCTCATAACCCGATGGGACGGCAATCCGACACCACCGGAGAGAGATCA
>NWSH02000525.1:859787-871825 GCA_002382865.2 Heliothis virescens | reverse complement strand
TTAAAGACCTATCTATAGACACCCCACAAGTATAGGTTAGATGAAAAAATTTTTTTTTGTTTCAGTTCGATGTATTTTTGTATAAAAATCGTAATCGGCGGTAAACATAATACATCTACCTACCGAGTTTGAATGGTGTAGTCTTAATAGTTTCGGAATAAACTGGCTGTGACATACGGACAGACAGACAGACAGACAGACATGACGAATCTATAAGGGTTCCGTTTTTTGCCATTCGGCTACGGAACCCTAAAAATGAATACGCATACACTGCGTGATTATACATAGGACCCTCGTATGTATAATCAGGAGTCAAGGGTAAAAGTAGCATATAATTATTATGGGCGATTAGTATTGTAGACCATTTCAAAAATAATATCTTATATTCAAACTTAGGGAGTCACTGCGTGAAAAAAGGGTTATTAAATCTATTCTGACAGACGACCACGCAATCAGTCATTCACGATAGCAGAAAACTCTTTTCACAATTATTCACATGTTCCTGAGGGGAAAACCAAAACCCAACAGCAACTACCTGACGTCAATTGATTCCAAGATCTTAAGCTCACCACAACATACTGCAAAGATTATCTAGAAGTCTAATTACGAATATCGTATGATTTCAGGTTTCGTGACAACAACAAGGGTGACGCACGCGACCCCGGCTGCATCGTATGCGCACTCGGCAGATAGGAGGTGGGAGGCTGATAGTGATTTGCCGAAGAAAGGACTGCGTTGTGAGGATATAGCAACACAGCTGGTCAAGGGACAGGTTGGCAGCAAGATTGATGTAAGTTTATTCTTGGTTATCCTAAGGCAAATAGGCCAGAATGTGACTAGACTGACTATAGTTTTACAATATAAAACTCACTATTTTTCCTTATAGAGCCCTTGGATAATACCACATCTCCACCTAGTTTCAGCCTTAAGAGAAGCAAAATTTAATTTTGACTAGTAATTATATAAAAGTATAGTTTATTTAAAAGCAGTTATTCCTTCATTAAAGTTTAAATTGGTAGTTTCCAAAACATATAAATGTAACAGCGCGAAATACTAAGCTACCAAAACAGAAACTTTGTAAATAAAGGAATTAAAATTTGCAGGTCATATTAGGAGGTGGTCGCAGAAACTTCTTCTCTAAAAACCAAAGAGATATCGAAGGGCACCAAGGATACAGAAGCGACGGAGTGGACCTCATCAGGGAATGGAAACTGAAGAAAGAATCCTTAGGTGTTTTTCCAAAATACGTGTATCATAAAGATGGGCTGCTGAGCCTGGATGAAAATCGTTATGATACAGTCCTGGGGCTGTTCTCTCCAGACCATATGCCTTATCATTTGGAGGCAGGAAACGATGATCCGACCCTGAGCGAAATGACGCAGAAAGCAATAAAGATTTTGAATAAGAAGAAAAATGGTTTCTTCTTGTTTGTTGAAGGTAAATATTTTTAACCAACTTCTGAAAAGATTTTGCCACCGACTCGTAGAGCCTAGAACAGGAGCTTCTAGTAGGCTCTAAAAATCGATGATAAAATAAAACCACATACTAACTTGCAGTCATGTCAAACGTATCTTCCTTCTAGTTTATGAAGTAGATTTTTTGTATTTTTTTTTAAATTTCAGACAATGGTCGTTGTTTGTTCAATAAAGAAATGTTACTATCTGCCAAACCCAATTACAGTCGATGGCGTTTACAATATTCTTGGAAACTGATTATTCGTTTCGGATGGGATTTTCAACTATTTTCATCTATGCTCCCACAGTTCCCATAAATTATCATCATTCAATCTCGAATTCATTGAATTCTTCTCCATGAGACCAACTCCTTGAAACCGTGCAATTAGATCGACATCTCATAAGAACCTGTACTAGGACTATTTGAAATAAAAAAAAATTACATTGACTTTAATAACTGTAATTTCAGGAGGAAGAATAGACACAGCTCACCACGAGACAAAGACTCGTAAAGCGCTTGATGAGACGGCCGAATTCGCGAAAGCGGTGGAAGCTGCTTTAAGATTAGTGGACTTGCAAGAGACCTTAGTGGTAGTCACGTCAGACCATAGCCATACTATGACGTATAATGGATATAGTAAGAGAGGAACTGATATCCTGGGATTTGCTAATAAGGTAACAAAATTTGCTACTAAAAAGTTTGCACTACTTATTAAAAAATACTTTTTAACAAGTATTAAAAAAGTACTTTTAGATACATCGGTCTAGAAGTCAGTGCCTATTGGATGCAGACGCCAGCATATCAACCTACCTAAATCTGTATTTCTTCAATAGATTTTCAACTTTATCACAAAAGTGGCAGATTAATGTGTTAGTATTAGAAAATCGTTAGTTCGTCAGTAATATTAGTTCTGACAGATTCGGGTAAGTTGACCTGCTGTCGTCTATACCGACAACTGAGATAGATTTCGTAGCGTCAAATAACAGCGTTATTGTGCAGATACCTTTAATAGACAAAGGCCTACCCTACTCTGAACATTTGTATATCATTACTAAACAATACTCACACAAAAGACTGAATGTATTGTTAAACCAACAAAGCTATCTTCCAAAATAACGGCTAATATTGAAGATTGTTCAAACCCTTATAAACTAAAGATAGATTTCTGCGATAATTTGGAACTAAACTTCCATACCAAGTTGTTTGCCAAAATACCTTCGATATTTACGATAGGTATAAACTACTCAAAAATACTGTGGAGGTATGAGAGCAGCGAATAAAGCTCATCGTGCCTCGGAGGAAAGGGAGGATCCTCCGACCGGACGGGTGTTCTGTCCGGTGGGCTACTGCCCGACAGTTGTTGTCGGGGTGTTCTATTATGTTCGAGTTGCGCGCGAACACTGCTTGCGCGATGCAGGATGGTACGTCTTCCGATGTGTATGTAGCGGTGTAGGTAGTTGTACCGCTACAATACTTTGTTGAAATTCATTTTTGGCCGTAAAAATTACCCACATAGAGTGTGCCACTGGGTCACACAGTGAGCAGCATAAAATGTTTCTTCTGGTTGACTCACGTAAGCAAACAGAAACAAGAAATGTGCGCAAGAAACTTTGTAATCGCGAAATGCGAAGCAAAGGTGAACTCCATGCATGTGTGCAAAACATTTTAGTGGAATTTCATCCTTACACAAACATTGTGTTTCATTAAGGACAATGCAACGCCTAAGAAGCTGATAGGTGGTGCATTCCTATTGTTACGATGGAAAGATGGGAAATCCTCAAATAATCCACTGGGTGCAGCGTGAGGGCGTGTCAGACTTTTACTGACTAAAACCCACCGTGTTCCTTCTTTGCTCCCTTTGTGTACCAGGGCCGCAGTAACTTTTTCGAATCCCCAAGCCCCGACTATCCAGCAGCCCCTCAAACAGGCCTTCTTCATTCAAACCAGTTTAAACCTTCAGAATATATCTGTCATTATTATGAACTTAATGTATTTGGCTTACAGATGAATGGATCAGATAATATGCCGTATACAATCCTGAGCTACGCCAACGGTCCAGGGTATAAACCACACGATCAACATCATAGAAGGCATAACTTAGCTTTGGATAACTTAAGTAAGTATAATCTTTACTGTTTATTTAATATTTAAATGTGAAACTGTCTGCTGGTCTGTCGCGCTTTTACGGTAAAACCACTGAACCGATTGTACATATACAGATAGTATAGAGATCCTGAAAATGACGTAGAGCACTATTATCCAGGTGCAGAAATTAGTTCCCACGGGACGCGGGTATAATTGCGAGAACTGCTAGTTTTATTATTACGTGCTTTAATATTACGATCGTAATGGTTTAAACAATTGAATTTGATGGTTTTAAAAATATGAAGTAACTTTCAACCAACACTTATTGCAAATAAATGAAATTGAAATTGAAAAATTGAAATTCACTATGTACCTATAGGTACACACAAATAGTTTACTGAGAAGTACACAGCTGTTAACACAAATCAAAATAATTTGCCACACAGCAAACTTTAAATCGCTAATGTTTGAATCGGACTCATAAATCATTAGAACGACTAAAAAGTTTGATAAAATTTACCTTCACCATCAAAATAAACTACCTATTTACTCATTTAACTACTCATTTATCAGTCCATAGTTTAGTCTGCAATATACGGAGAAAAACTTAAGTTTGTATTTCCGCGAACAAAAACCTTTTACCCAGAACCCCAGAGAGGAGGGTGACAAAAGAATGTAATATTATTATAATGTAACCCAGTGACTGGATGAAAATATTCTCAAGAAACTGAGAATTTGAAAGGACAAAGTTCAAATGCAACATCATCATCTGCCTAGCCTTTTCCCAACTATTTTGGGGTCGGCTTCCAGTCTAACCGGATGCAGCTGAGAACCAGTGTTTTACATGACTGCCTATCTGACCTCCACAACCCAGTTACCTGGGCAATCTGGCACCCCTTGGTAAGACTGGTTGTACACTTTCTGGCTTCTGACTACCCGTAATGACTGCCAAAGATGTTCAAATGACAGCCGGGACCCACTGTTTATCGTGCCTTCCGAAACACGGAAGAACTCGTTATGAAAAGATGGTCACCCATCCACGGACCGACCGCGTCAAGCGTTGCTTAACAATGCAACAATAGACAAGATATTTTTTATTTAATACTAGCTTCTGCCAGCGGTTTCACCAGCGTCCCGTGGGAACTTCTCGGAGCACGCGGATAAAAAGTAGCCTATCGCCTTCCTCGATAATAGGGCTATCTAATACTGAAAGAATTTTCCAAATCGGACTAGTAGTTCCTGAGATTAGCACGTTTTAACAAACAAACTCTTCAGCTTTATAATATTAGTATAGATAGATGTCACTGAGACACTACTATTCTTTTTCATCTTTCTGGTGCACTGTTATACTTTTATATTTTTAATAATAACCTACTAGCTGTTTCGTGCGGTTTAATCTGCATCCTTCTTTTCGCATTAGGGTAAATTAATATGCCCCGTCGGGGCTGCGGGTTGTTCGAAAGATTTACCGCGGCCCTGGCACACAAAGGGCTCCCGAAGGAACACGATGGGTTTTAGTCAGTAAAAGTCTGACACTCCCTCCCGCTGTCACCCACAGTGGGAGGGGTCATACTGATGATTTCCCATCGATATAAAAAAAAAAAAATGGTAAATTAATATGTACCAATAGGATTACAAGAGTGAAGAGTTTGTTTGTTTGCTTAAGCAGGCTCAGTAAATTCGAAAGTGATAAAAAAAAAAAACAGTGATAGGTAGCCCATCTATCGTAAGAGGCTATCTTTTGTCCAGGGGCGGGAATTAGTTTCCATAGGATGGTTAAACCACTGCCAGAAGCTGACTAGAATAAATTGACTCAAATTCATTTCATTTTTTAAAAGCTTTTTTGTATGACATGACTGTACAGACAATCTCAATCGGTTCAATTTCTTCAATAAATTTTCAACATTATCACAATAGTAGAACTAAGGTTTCGATTGTTAAAATTTTACAGATTCGAGGAAGTTGACCTGCTGGCATCTATATCTTATATTATACATAGTTATACAATATGAAAAAAAAATATATAATTTAATTCTGTTTTGAAATGAACTAACTAATTTTACTGCCAGTCACAGGCTCCAGAAGGAATTCTAGATAGATATCTAACAGCTACAGTCATATAAAAAATAATTAAAAATATTTACTTCTAAAATTGGTATTTAATCTATGACTTGATTGCAGGCCACGTAAACTACACATATCCAGCATTAGTGCCTATTACTCGGGAGACTCACGGAGGCGAGGATGTCGCTGTATTCGCCAAGGGACCCTGGGCACATCTGTTCACAGGCAACTATGAGCAGAATTTCTTACCTCATGCAATAGCATATGCTGCGTGTATAGGACCAGGACTTACTAGTTGTAATAATCACTAGTTTTAATTTAGAGCATTATTAAGGCGGAGGCCAAACGAGCGTAATTTTTTGAGTCGTGAGTCGCAGAATTTCGGTCGCAGAAAATCGTTCCAAACAAAAAAGACAACTCATTTTGCGTTGCCGTGTGAATCAAATAGGACTTTTGTATGAAACCGAATGTAGCAGATTTTTTGAGACCGAAATTCTGCTACTCACAACTCACAAATTTCCCTATAATGTAAAAAAAATAGATTATTTCATCAATACCCATTTCAAAAGTTGCGGCATTTAAAAAAATGTCGGCTGGTTTCACATGTTCCAGAATTATCTGACAAATCATGCCATAGAAATAAATCATATTTAAAAACCTTTCTACGGCATTAACTGTCAGATAACTATCTAGAACTTTATCTGGGAGTTGAGAAACAGGCCGTATAGATATACGGCCTGTTCTCAACTCCCCTATAGCCATATTACATAGAGCCCCTATGAGGAAAACTTTTAGTAGGCCGAAAATCAGCATCAGGATAAATTAAATAGTATTGGGCATATTTTAACGCCGAGTAAAACTGCAGGATCTTGGCTAGTGCCTATTAGAATAGGCATGACGACAGGGTAAAAAATAAGCAAATCCATTTAGTCCGTAATTTAGACTATCGCAAAATATTGGACACGTACTTTTTGTTTTTAAAAATCTATCAATTATAACAAAGATAATGAGTATCAAAGTTCGTGAG
The DNA here is from genome assembly GCA_002382865.2 of Heliothis virescens. Taxonomy (NCBI): domain Eukaryota; kingdom Metazoa; phylum Arthropoda; class Insecta; order Lepidoptera; family Noctuidae; genus Heliothis; species Heliothis virescens. The sequence goes on along the minus strand of NWSH02000525.1, from coordinate 865,194 downwards.
TGGGGGGTCCTGACGTCACGCCTATGTCAAAATTGTACGTAGGCGTGACGTCACGCGCATTTTCAGCAGTCTATAACTTCGTAATTATTTGTTTAGATGAAAAACGAAAAAATACGTATGCAATATTTTTTTATAATCTAAAAGACGGACTAATTAGATTTTTTTAGTCGTCATACCTATTATGATTAACAGAGGCTTTATTTGCAAATTCATTCGAATTTGAAATTTACCGCTACTGTAATGAAGTTTAATATGACGTTTAAATATAGCATTTCATCTAAATTCACACTTATCATAGAAAAATATCCTTTATCTCCGCAGTATTAAGGTTCGAAATCGCACCAACTCATTTGTAAATAATTATAATTAGGAACTTCGACTGTTCAAGTATTGTTGTTTTATGTAAAATTAGATCAATTAATTAATTTTAAGATTGAATACGTATTTTGGGATTCACTGCCTTTGTATTTAATTTATGTTATTTATTTTAATTTAATTGTATTGATGTTTTTATTCATACTTTATTTATTAAGCACGTAATTTGAAAAAAGGATTTTCATATAGTAACTTCTCGGTTGACTATTCTCAACCTTATCGCTTAAATAATAAGGTTGAAAATCTTGACCGCTAAGTTTCTTGACCATGGGGTGATATAATAGATATATTTTTACAAGTGATTTTACTAGTAAATAAGTTATTATGAATTTTAGTTTGAAATAAGTTATTAAATGTATAATAATGGCAATGGAACTAATTAAGTGATGTATAGATTTTTATTTTTGTACCAGACTTTGATATGAAACTAATATAATTATGTTAATTATAACAGTGCATTTTATTTAACCCTAACCTGCCCTACATGATTTCTAAAAAGCAAAACTCAACCTAAACCTTCGTAAAATAATTGTGTAAAATTTCAACATGAAAATGGCAATGCCGCCAGCCTTTTGGTTACACTTCCGGTTGGCAGCGATCGGGAGGAATTTTTTGACGCAATTTTTTAGTTTTAGATAATTTTAAGTGTGTAAGTATTATAAAATAGATAAGTTCTTTGTAAATATAATTTTCTCCACGTGAAAATTCATAGTAAACAGTTGTTTAAAGAAGACTGGCGTTTATGTTGTCGACGTAAATGGGAATTGAATGTTGGCCCCAGACCTAGCTTTTTGTTTTTATAAGAACAGAAGAAAGAATGGAAACCAGGAGACTGAAATGCACTTCAAATATAAAGCTTTGCTGCGGGTTGTTTGAAAGAGTTACCGCGGCCCTGGCACACAAGGGCTCCCGAAGGAACACGGTGGGTTTTAGACAGTAAAAGTCTGACACTCATCATGTCATACTGATGATTTCCCATCGATACAAAAAAAAAGTAAATACAAACCTTTACCACAGAATAAAGATGTATCAGTAATGAAGCTAAGCCTTGTTGTCAAAATGATGACGTAAGCACCATCGAAGCCGTAGGGTTGTCATTTGGTAGTACTGACTTAAATATCTGTCAAACTTTAGTTCCTATATTGGTCAAATGCTATCTGGCGCGGAAGCTTTTAACGTGACAGTCAGTACTGACAGCACTGGTAAAGGTACATAATTGCTCGTCAATGCGCATGCGTGTGTGAGGGTAACGTTACGAACTTTTGTAGGTCAGCTTCACAACTGTTCTACATATATTTAAACTGTGCCTTTACGTTACCTTTTGCCTGATAAAACTTTGATTATCCAGGAACACCCAAATCTGTAAAATTTTATCAATCTAACATTAACCTTCCACTATTGTGATAAGGTTGCAAATGTATCGTAGAAATTTTATAGATTGAGGTGAGTTGATGTACTAACCCCTGTACATATAAGAATAGAAACATTTGAGTCATAACCTGTAACTACCAGTTTTATTTACAAAGGACGACCCTTCTATTAAATGGCCCAAACACAACCAAACAGATGCACCATTTTGCCTAAATTGGCTATAATAAGAGCTCTAAATGATAGTTTAGGGGTAAGTTCGAGAACATTCCATGTCGTCGTTACAAATTCGGGTCAATGAGGTCACGTTAATTCCTTCCTTTGATCGAATGCAATGACATTTTGTATGTGTAATTGATTAACTGAATTTCAGTGTTAGCTGCGGGAATTCGCTGGAGACAGAAAGTGGAAGAACCATAGATTTTATGGGAAAGATAGTAATGGTAATATGGTCAAAAGCATTTGGATTAGCATTTCAGATAGATATTTTTATTCCTATCCGGCTACGGGAAGTATTTCCCTCGGCATGCGGGCTCAAGTTATGGCTGCATAAGACTGAACGCCTTATGCCAATGTTATGTGCCAATGGAGTAACCACCAGGGATGCCGAAGATCGTGCGAAGTGGAGGAGAAGCTGCAGGAAAGCGGACCCCGGGCCCGAAAGGTTTGCAACCGGGACAACGCTCGGATGATGATGATGATGAGATAAATATTATGTTTGATGGAAAAGTAGCTTTTTATTCCTAACCGGCTACGGGAAGTAGCTCCCTCGGGATGCAGGCTCAAGTTAAGACTGAACGCCTTACTTTTCGAATAGGACCAGAAGCTCCAAGGATTATATTTTCATTCAAAAAAATAAAAAAGAAAATTTTATTTAAGTTGGTATGTATATTATAATTTTAATTTAGTAATTTAAGTTTGTATATAAAGTAAATAAATAAAGTTGACACCATGGGCAAAAAAAAAGATAGCTCTAGTTGCTTAAACAATGGCTCTAACTAAATTTTTTTCCCAACTTCAATAGATCAGATTTAATATTTGAAAATAAATAACTGAATAGCCGAAAATACACTGTTCAACTAGCGCGCATTTTCCATCAATAATTTATTGTTCTAGGAATTCTAAACAATTGTACTGAAACAGAAGTTATATAGTAGGAAATAAAAGGTAACAACAGAACAAAAAAACATTAATTTTATAACATCTAAGACAAACTATGCCCATTTGTTTTAACTGAATAAATACCAGTATTATCTTGTAAAAAAAAAATTCTTTTAACTTAACTCAAAAATTTCATTCTATATCTTCGTAGTTCATGGAATTTGGCAATAAATGAGTTTATGGACTGTGATATTGGTAGGTTTTTGTAACATTTGACGCATATCGCATTTTATGAAATTTTATTTGTTTCAGAAGTAGTTTTATTTTGTTTTAAGGGTATAAAATTGTATATTTTTGGACATATAAATACGTACCTATAGATCCAAAGATTAATTATATCCATAATATTATGCTAGTTTATGAAGCGGCCATTTCATTGGTATTAATTTATTAATAACCCATTTAAAATTCGTCCCTTAGGACAGGAATTTACATAAACTTTAATGGGACGTAAATATCAAAGTTCTATCTCTATTAGGTAGATATATACACGTTGATTATTTGATGTAAGATAATAATATAGAATTACGCCCGTTCCCAATACTCCATCTATATGTTATCTGTTGTTTTGCTTACTATGTACAAATAAGACATTACGTGTCGGGCTAATGTGGAAATTCTATCTCTAGTAGACGAATTAACAGACAGAATATTGAGAACGGCAGTAGGAGGCTGTAGTGGGTACTGTCGTACTACATTATAAACTATACATACACAGTAGTAAAGCTAGATTGCCGATAAAGGATCAAGAAATATATTTAAAGCGATTGACGGAAGACTGGCAGTCAGAATATCCAAAGATGTCTATTAACTTCTTTAGGTACCTACTGGTAAAACTACTACAGAACCCACTGTAAGATAGATACACAATTGCACATACAAAAAGTCAGCCTTTATAAAATTACGGAGGTCTGGTACTCACAGGCTCTCGAGCTTATAATAACACTTTATAAAATAAAATATTCCCTGAACACAGTCTCTGAAACAAACAGAATACTTGCGTAAGCCTTTCGCAAGCTCTTGTTTACAAATTAAAGCCTTCAAGAGAAACTACGGTGTTCATACCGAATGTAGGTCGTTGACCTCACCACCCCCTACCATCATAGTAACAATATTTGCTAAGAAACATTACATTTTCCACTACATTATTTAAAGGGGTTATACGACATACGGTTTTGGGTCGACAGTATGTTACTTGTTTTTGATACTTAATAGTTTAGGCTTGTGTGAGCTTAGAATTGGGGTTTTTTTACCAGAATTGTTTGTATATTTTCTATTTATTTTTTATGTTGTTTTATTACTAGCTCTACCTACGATTTCACCTCCATTGCATGTTAAATACTTCGTCGTACGTGAAAACGTGTGAAAAGTAGCCTATAGCTTTCCTCGCTATGTGGGCTGTTTAGCACTGTAAAAATCAATCAAATAAGACTAGCAGTTCCTGAGATTAGTGCGTTCAAACAAACAAGTAAACTCTTCAGTTTAAAAATATTAGTATAGATTTTTCTCCAATAACCTAATTATCAATAACAAATCTACCATTTTGTTTTGAATCAAACGAGAATGCTTCTTCAAAATATATTTCTTTATCCCAAAAAAAAATCTGAACTCTACACAAACAAGTATACAAAAACAAAAATAAGCTAAAAATACCTTCACATTATAATAATCAATTTGGAGTTTCAAAAGTTCTAAAGCCATTAACATTCCAGGTTCTATTATTATTATAAGCAACAGTTTGGTGGGACCCGACGCCAGCCGAACGGCCAGCGTCAGTTGGAATCTCACCCTTGTAGGGGGTGGTTGTCGCGTAAAACAACCCCTATATATACAAAATATCGCGTACTACACAAAAGTAAAACAGTGATTTACAAATCCCAACTTTAAATGAATATGGGTAAGTGTCATTTTTGTAATTCCAAATTGGAGTAATTTTTCTTTAAGCCAATTTATCTTTTGCATAAGTCCTATGACAGTAATATATTGAAGCTATATTTTATGGGTATGTTATTATTTGGATGCGTTTAGATAGAGTGGTTTTTGGAGGAAACTGTTGCAGTTATCTGCATATTTGGTTTCGGCTTATGTAAGTTTTGTTGCACTGCGTAATGCAGATTACTGAGTACCTGTGCAATGACCAGAAATGTATCAAAAATGCAGTTAATTTTGTGCTGAATTTTTCATGACGCTAGCTTTTACCCGCAGTTTTGCTTTCTTTTACTTGCTTCTAAATGAGATCTGGTATCACATTATTTATCATCTTCTTTCATAAATGTAGGTAATTTCGTATGTAAATAAATATATAAATTATTTTAACAAAAAACGAATGTAATAGCTGGATAGTTTTATAATTAATTTAAAAAATTAAACTAAGTCAAATATTGAAACCAACGAAGTTTTAAACACAAAGTGGTTCAAAAGTTAAAATAACCTATTCTTCAATAGGGGAGAGCGGGGCTGAAAGTTCCGATTTTTTTAAAACATGAGATATTCGTGTTAAAAA
>NWSH02000525.1:847288-857609 GCA_002382865.2 Heliothis virescens | reverse complement strand
ACAGGTAGTCAGAAGCCAGAAAGTCTGACAACCAGTTTTACCAAGGGGTGCCAGGATGCCCGATTAACTGGGTTGTGGAGGTCAGATTGAATGAATTTCTAGAATAAACAGATATTTCAGACAAATAAATAAAAATGGAATGTCAATAGATTATCCATAATATGCTAGCTTATGAAGCGGCCATTTTATTGGCATTAATTTATTAATAACCCATTTAAAATTCGTCCCTTAGGACAGGAATTTACATAAACTTTAATGGGACGTAAATATCAAAGTTCTATCTCTATTGAGTAGACATATATACGTTGATTATAATTTAATATTCGATGTAAGATAATAATATAGAATTAAGCCAGTTCCCAATACTCCATCTATATGTTATCCGTTGTTTTGCTTACTATGTACAAATAAGACATTACGTGTCGGGCTAATGTGAAAATTCTATCTCTAGTAGATGAATTAACAGATAGAATATTGAGAACGGCAGTAGAAGGCTGTAGTGGGTACTGTCGTACTACATTATAAACTATACATACAAAGCTACAGTACCGAGGCAATGATAGATTGCCGATAAAGGAACAAGAAATATTTTTACTACCACTTTACTATTTCTACTTTTCTAACTTCTGCCAGCGGTTTCACCCGCGTCCCGTGGGAACTAAGCGCGCATCCGGATAAAGAGTAGCCTATAGCCTTCCTCGATAAATGGACTATCTAACACTGAAAGAATTTTTCAAATCGGACCAGTAGTTCCTGAGATTAGCGCGTTCAAACAAACAAACAAACTCTTTAGCTTTATATTATTAGTATACGTAGATATTATATAAAGCGGCTGACGGAAGACTGCCAGTCAGAATATCCAAAGATGTCTATTAACTTCTTTGACATTTCAATATTTAATTTGGTGGTACAGGTAAAACTACTACAGAACCCACTGTAAGATAGATACACAATTGCACATACAAAAAGTCAGCCTTTATAAAATTACGGAGGTCTGGTAACCACTGACTCTAGAGTGTATAACAACTTAATAACACTTTATGAAATAAAATATTCCTTGAACACAGTCCCTGAAACAAACAGAATACTTGCGTAAGCCTTTCGCAAGCTCTTGTTTACAAATTAAAGCCTTCACGAGAAACTACGGTGTTCATACCGAATATAGGTCGTTGACCTCACCACCCCCTACCATCATAGTACAATATTTGCTAAGAAACATTACATTTTCCACTACATTATTTAAAGGGGTTATACGACATACGGTTTTGGGTCGACGGTATGTTACTCGTTTTTGATACTTAATAGTTTAGTGTGTAGAATTGTGGCCTTTTTACTAGAACAGTTTTGCTGTATTTTCTATATTTTTTTTGTTTTATTACTTGCTCTACCTGCGATTTCACCTCCATTGCATGTTAAATACTTCGTCGTACGTGCAAACGTGGGAAAAATAGCCTATAGCTTTCCTCGGTATGTGGGCTGTTTAGCACTGTAAAAATCAATCAAATAAGACTAGCAGTTCCTGAGATTAGTGCGTTCAAACAAACAAGTAAACTCTTCAGTTTAAAAATATTAGTATAGATTTTTCTCCAATAACCTAATTATCAATAACAAATCTACCATTTTGTTTTGAATCAAACGAGAATGCTTCTTCAAAATATATTTCTTTATCCCAAAAAAAAATCTGAAATCAACACAAACAAGTAAACAAAAACAAAAATAAGCTAAAAATACCTTCACATTATAATAATCAATTTGGAGTTTGAAAAGTTCTAAAGCCATTAACATTCCAGGTTCCATTATTATTATAAGCAACAGTTTGGTGGGACCCGACGCCAGCCGAACGGCCAGCGTCAGTTGAAACCTCACCCTTGTAGGGGGTGGTTGTCGCGTAAAACAACCCCTATATATACAAAATATCGCGTACTACACAAAAGTAAAACAGTGATTTACAATTCCCAACTTTAAATGAATATGGGTAAGTGTCATTTTTGTAATTCCAAATTGGAGTAATTTTTCTTTAAGCCAATTTATCTTTTGCATAAGTCCTATGACAGTAATATATTGAAGCTATATTTTATGGGTATGTTATTATTTGGATGCGTTTAGATAGAGTGGTTTTTGGAGGAAACTGTTGCAGTTATCTGCATATTTGGTTTCGGCTTATGTAAGTTTCGTTGCACTGCGTAATGCAGATTACTGGGTACCTGTGCAATGACCAGAAATGTATCAAAAATACAGTTAATTTTGTGCTAAATTTTTCATGACGCTAGCTTTTACCCGCGGGTTTTCTTGCTTCTAATTAGTTTTGGGTTCAAATTATATCGTATCATCTTTCATGTGTAATTTCGTATGTAAATAAATTTAAGCAAAAAATAACAAATAAGTGCAAGTGTTATAATAATTTATAATGTCTAAATATACATATTAATTAAGTTTAAAACACATAGTAGCCCAAAAGTTAAATTAACCTATTCTGAACTTCAATACATTTCTGACTTACCTAATAAACAACAAGCCCGTCTTAAACAAATGTTAGTAGCACTTGTTACTTTGGCAAAGGAGACGATATCTAGAAAATAAAATAAGGCCGATATTGCAGCAATCTTCTCGATACCTATACTTACTTATTAATATTAATATGACAAATCTTGAGAGTTTGTTTGTTTGGTTGAACGCGCTAATCTCGAGGAGCACTAGTCCAGGAAATTCCTATTTTCAGAGTGTTCACCCTTTTTTTCGAGGACTAGCTTTAGCCAGCGATCTCGCCCGCGTCTCTTGGGACCTTCTCCGAGCACCTGGATAAAAAGTAGCATACAACCTTCTTCGATGAATGGGCTATTCAACACTGAAAGAATTACTCAAATTGGACGAGTAGTTCCTGAGACGAATAGGGTACTTTTTTAAGGTGTAATTCGCATTGGACACGGGCATATCCGTAGTTGAAAGGTAGTTAAAAGAAAATTCATGAAAAAAACATGGCTCTTAATAACTACTTCAAAAGGCTATCGATAATAACAGTACTTTATAAGCCAAAGTATTTTATTTCTCCACTCAGACATCAAATTACATTACTCAAAAGATAAAAGACGTGATAAAACATGATGTGTGCGACATTAATATTAAAATACTAGAAATTACTCGACACAGTCATACATCACAAATATGAGAATACTAGTTGTTCCCGCGGCTTTTGTCACGTGGGAAATTTTCTTCGCTGTCCGTTTGATCGTCGGTCTGTCACATGTTGTATCGCGTAAACCATTTAAACTAGAGTGCTGAAATTTTCGCAGATGATGTATTTCTGTTGCCGAATTAATAATAGATACTAAAAACTATAATAGATAGGAATTTTAAGGCCTCCCATACAAAAAAACGTGATTTTTTGTATGGAATCCTTCATGCTCGAGTGCGACTCGCAATTGGCCGGGTTTTGATTCAGTGAAGTATACACGTTTCTTCTCTGGGTAGTTTTATATTGCAACTCGGTTAGTGGATTTTTATAACTCTTTCATGTGACTTTGAGAAACTTTTAATTTATGTGAAGTACTTTTCGAGTTCAGCTACGACTAATATTGAAGAAGTTGTAAGAAAAAATTAATATCTAGTAAAATACACTGATTCCCGCATTTTCAATATCATAAATCCGAAAGACTGTCTGTATGCAAACAGAATTTCGTAATCACGTTAAACCCCTAAACCAATTGAGATGAAGTTTATTACTGAGATAACATTACCTACCCCGGACTGTGTCCCTCACAAAGCTTTTTTTTGTCTGAGTGACCAGGTATTTCTTCGGGACGCGGGTGAAACCGTGGCGTGGGAGGAAGCTAGTAAGTTTATTTTGGATCAAGGATAACCGGCGGATATCTGAACGGACCAATGAAGCATGAAGTGTCCCAATTCCTAGAACGAAACACACTAAGATTTTTTTACTATTTTTCCAACCAATATTAATGTTTCCTTGAAATGTTTACTGAAATCGTGAGACGATATTTTTTATGGGAGTTACTTACTTCATATTCCCTATAAGCTATCTTATTTTTTTAGGAATAAACAATCCCACTAAAAACTATTCATGTAAAATGTAGCCAAAAAAACACATAATGTTTGCCCCGTGAAAAAGATATCATGTGGAGCCAAGCTTCTGAATAAAGATAAGATAAAGATAAAAAGTCATTTATTCAAAGTAGGCTGAAAATCAGCACTTTTTTAAGGTCAATTTAACAAAAAGACAGCCCCCAAAACGCCTGCCCTTCACCACTTCCTATGTGTATTTGCTGGGGAGCAGAAATGGTGGAACAAACTCCCCAGCAACACAAATCTGTCTGTATGGTTTGAAGAACCGGTTTTATACAAAATAGATAAATTAATACATGAAGTATACTATGTAATTAGATATCTACTATTTAATAGAATCTACACGGCCCAACTCTACCGACTGTAACTTTACTCATTCTAATCAGTAAAAGTATAGGTATAGCTTCGCCGTTTCGCTGCCGTCGTGGAGGTGATGCGAATATTTAGTTTCTGAAATAGGTAACGAAACAGCCAAGCCACACATATTACTGATTGTAGAATTAGTAAAGTTATTTAATTTTTTTAGGAATAAACAATTTCAAGCATTTCTAATCCTTAATTTTTTTATTACTGTCGAAGCGATATTTTTTGAAAACATAGTATGTGTCTAGCTCCATGGACAAATCTCTCCAGCTTGGTGGAGGCCTTTGTCCAGTAGTGGACTTATTATGGCTGTGATGACGATTTCTTCTTGATGAGTCAATGGCAGACGAATTCAATATCCAGTGTTTCGCTACGAACACGGCATTGTCAGTGACGCCATATAAGTCTTGGACAGTTCAGGTGTTGGGGCACATTCGGCAGCACAGTAGGTGCATTGTTTGTAGAGTGGTGTCGCACATGCGTAAGGGCTTTACCAGACCAAGCAATCGACTGTCAATCGATGCTAAAATGGATTGGTCGACGTCGATCGATATTTTCGTCTTTACTGATCGCATCGACCAATCCATTCTACTATCGATCGATGGCTTCCGTCGACGGTCTATCTAGTAACACCCTAATATGTCAGATAAGATTTAGCAATACTCGTTCAGTAATATGAGATTCTTTCATACAATAACGCTTGCCTCAAATTGATATGAGCCTTCTAAACAAATAACCCAAAGCAGTACAAAAGGGAGAATGGTTTACTTGGGCCTTTTTGTATAATATTACGAAAATCCCGATCGACGGCACATTCATCACTAGAAAAACCAATATTCCATGACCTCGCAATCTCTAGCCTTTACTCCATGTTCGTTAAACTTAGGGGTCATCTTAAATTGGTCCGTTTGTCCTTTGGAGTAAGGCCAAATAGTTGACTTAAAACAATTTCTTGTTTCTTTGATAGTACAGTTATTTTAGTTGAGTGGGTCATCTCTTAAACAGCTGTATGGATCAATACTAACATTTGAGGATAACTTTCTGTATAACTGTGTTTGCGAAAAACTCAAAAATACTGCACGAATTTTACTTCCATAAATTATTGATCCTTAAATGCAGGTGAAATCACTGTCAAAGTCAAAATCATGTATTGAAAGTAGGATACTTTTTCACGTCAAAATTTACAAAGGACAGCACTCCCAAAAGCACCCTTTGACCACTTCCTAGTGTTATGGCAAAGAAGAAGTGGTGATGAACAAACTTCCCAACAACACAGCTGTCTATTACAATATAAGTGATATTATTTTACAAACGGCTATCATTGTTAGCTTCCAAAGTGTAGATAAAGTCGTGGGCGAAATCTATTTAAGCCCATTGCAGACTTAGGTAATTACAGATTTATGGGCCCGGTAGAACAATTCGTCGACTAAAACTTTGCAGTGTGCTGGGGCCCGAAGATACCAGTTTACCTTTTATGAATTTCCACTTCAATTTTCAAAGTAAACAGTCGTTTTAAGAAAAACTGATGCTTCTATTATTATCGTCGTCTTAGAGTGAAAACCTCGGAAATGCAATTTTTTTCCCATTTTTTTTTATCTCGTTTCTAGGAAGATAACTTCGCAAAGAACATCCTACATGTTACACCTGAAAAGTCATGTCTCTTACACTTACGAGATTTTCACTCTAAGGCATCGTTATACGAATTTGGACTTAAGTGATTTAAGTACATACATCACATCATCTCATTTGCCTAGCCTTTTCCCAACTATGTTGGGGTCGGCTTCCAGTCTAACCGGATTCAGAACCAGTGTTTTACATGGAGCGACTGCCTGTCTGACCTCCACAACCCAGTTACCCGGGCAACCCTATACCCATTGGTAAGACTGGTAATATAAAGTGATATACTTAAATAAAATATGGTAATATAAAGTACATACATAAGACCTAATTTGTAATTAAGTATATTCTAATAACATAATAAAATCTTAATTTATATACACATATCAAAATCTACGGCTATATATATTTACAAACTTAAAACTACTCATAAATACTAAAATAATACAAACTAAAGTAAAAAACGTATATAAAAGCACATTAGTGATGTTAGGCGTCGAAGTATTATAACATAATTGTGTCCTGATAAATCGTCCAAATCAAATAAGTAGCTTCACCTTTTAAATAAATTAACTTATTCGTAAAAGTTCCGTCTTCGAACATTTTCGCAGTAGATTCTCGTCTCAAATTGCTAATTAGCTCATTAAATAAGTTACGAAACAACTCCAACACAGACATTTTCATACTTATTTGAACGAAGCATTTTCCTTGAATAACTAAACTGGTACTTCTTCCCATCTATTTATTTACTATACATATTTGCTATATTTTTATATCTTGCTAATATTATAAATGCGAAAGTTTGTGAGGATTCAGGATGTATGTGTGTATGTATGTTTGTTGCTCTTTCACGCTAAAACTACTAACGGCATTTTGATGAAACTTTACAGTAATATTTACGTAAGTAATACTTTAATAAGCGTTGCTTACTTATATCAGAACTTTACCACCAGATTCACCCGTATCCCGATGAAACTAATCTATGAACTTGGACAAAAATGTAATGCTTGTAGAGCTTTCCTCAAAATGTCGTTGAATGGACTATCTAACACTGAAATATTTTGCCTAATTGGTCCAGTAGTTCTGGAGAATAGCTTAAACAAATAAAAATAATAAACAGACTCTTCACCTGTCAAAGATTGCCTGTAGCGTACCACTCTAAATATATATAAACAAATACAAATAACTAATAGATATTAACCTAGTTTCTGCCTCACGCACGAAAAAGGTAATTTTACGGCCCTACGGAAAACATTTTTACGGCACTTTGTCTCGTATAAGACACATTCAGTTCCAGATTTTATTGTTTCTTTTAATGACTACAATATCTTTTACTTGAATGAAGCCTTATTATAATTGAGTATTCAATGTAGCTCCTGTTTTTTTTTTTTGGGGTGGATTCCACTACTTGAAGTGGAGTCTCACTAGTTTCGGATCATATTGGTTTTAATAGCTACTTTCTTTACTGCTCTACGGCACGCTACTCTTAAGAAGTCGTGGTGGCCTACTATTGTGTGGATTCAATTCCAGGTCAACCAAGTAGCAATGCAACTTTTCTAAATTTGCACGACTTTCTAAGTATATCTTAGACACCAATGGCTGATTAAAGGTGAAGGAACACATTTCGATTAAACCTGGCTGAAGTCTTCACTAGAATTCACTAACCAGCATTGAGCAAGCGTGGTGATTAACGCTCAATCCTTCTCTGTGTGAGAGGAGATCTGTGCCCAGCAGTGGGACGATAAAAAGGCTGATGATGATGACACTTTTCATGTATAGAGAAATAATGAGCGTAAGGGTCATGGCACACATGAACGGCATGGCACGGCACGGCACAGTGCTGCAGTTGTTAGGAAACTGAAGCTCGCTGTCACCCCGGCTTTTTATATTGATGATACGATTTAAGTGTCAAATTCAAATGACAAGTTAATTACAAGACAAAATAATTAACTAATTTATTAATATTCAATTAAAATTGCTATTTATTATTGAAATATTGTGTCTCAATAACCTTGCAGAGAAAATCTAAAGAAAATCGCTCCCACGAGCATTGAATTCCCTTCAAAGCTAACATTTCATCCACTTTTAAAATGTCATAAGTCTTCTGCGTTCTTTGAATATAAAATGCTCCCTTTTTCCTAGATAGCTTTAAGTACCTGTCTGTTAGTTGTGTAACCTCATTACTATTCAATATTCCACAGAGTCCGTAGCTTTTAGCGTTTAGTCTGTGGCTTATAATAGTTGTATAGGTGTTGCTGGGGAGTTTGTTCCACCATTTTTTCTTCCCAGCAAAAACGCATAAGAAGTTGTGAAGGACGGGCGTTTTGGGGTCTGTCTTTGAAAACATTGACCTTCAAAAAGAGCAGATTTTCAGCTTTTTTATCTTTTTATGTTGTCTGCCTCGTTGGTCTAGTCGTCGCATAGTCGACTGCTGTGCACGAGATTACGAGTTTAAGTCCTGGGTCGGGCTAAAATCGCTCCATGAGTTTTAGAAACTTTCACAAAGTAGCCGAAGTTTAGAAGTAAGCCGAGTTTGGAAGTTGGTGATTGATATACCCGTGCATCGGAGAGCACGTTAATATCGGTTTTGCGCCTGATCTCTCTCTTGTCGTGTCGGATTACCGACCCATCGGGTTATGAGAGTGATATCTGCACAATTGTTGTGCACATTATTATGTCCTGTGCAGCTGCCTTTGACTTTGATATACAAAATTAACTAATCTTTTACCAAAAAAAACACACACTGTATTTTCAAAAAAGTATTGCAAAATTTATCAAACATTCCAATGTATTTTTTTTGTCACGCGTATTTTTTCCAATAATTCAGTCCAGTTTTTCTGCCTACGGTCCGTACGAAGTAAATAACCTATCGTTTTATTTGCAAACCGTGTTGCAATCGCCTCTCAACTTATTAAAGCAATAGCTTAAGTTATCTACGGAAACAAACAAACTTACTGACGGTTATGAAGATTGAATATTTTCTTATAGCGTTAGTTTATAAGATTAGTTAGGTACGGCTTTTGTTTGGAAATTATCGGGTGATTTTAAAAGGTTCGTGAGATTATCACTCGTCTATGATCCAGCTTCGGGTTTTTTTATTTCGGAAACAATCTTCTGATCAATCCAAAATAATTTTGGGACGTCATTTTTTTTGGATGATTTATTTGCAGATACTTTGAAGAATATAATGTGTGTTTGCCTCAGCTTTTGCGAGGGCAGAATGTTTTGATGTACATTTACTGTTGTCAAAATTTTATGTTTTTGTTTAATTTTGTGTATTGCGATTTTTATATTGATTTTTATTTTCTTTTATAATTCCTAACTTTAGTTTCTATGCTAACGTAATTGGTGTATGTAACCGTTTTAGCATAAATAAATAAATACCAAATATCTGCCAAGCCTTTTCCCAACTATGTTGGGATCGGCTTTCAGTCTAACAAATGGAGCGGCTGCCTGTCTAACGTTCACAACCCAGTTACCCGGGCAACCCGATACTCCTTGGTAAGACTGGTTGACAGGCTTTCTGGCTTCTGACTTGTAACGACCGTGAAACATGTTCAAATGACAGTCGGGACTCGGGACCCACCAACTAAACTTACTTCTATAAAACTGTCAGAAACGGGCAAGAAAATTGCACTGTGAAAACCTCGGCTTTAACCACGAGCTCTTCCAAATATACCCAACAATCATTCTCAAAATACATCTATCTCCTGACCCTCATTTTTATACTGATATAATCATTTGTATTACGCACAAATCATAGTAAAAATTTCTCAAGTTACGTCCCAAAATAATACGATACGGCCAATTAATCTTAAAAAAAAGGTCAGGTCATGACAGGGTTTTTATTTTTACTCGAATAACGTTTTATAGGTATGCAAGTGAGTAATATTTTAAAGGTTCCATAACCAAAGGATAAGGCGGGGTCCTATTACATCTGTCTGTCCGTTCATCTGTCACAAGACTGTAGGTATATGATTGTTAGAAAGTTGGAATTTTTTTGTTACCGCTATAAGAACAAAAATGCTGAATACTAGAATGGGATATACGACAAACGTATTTTTTGGCCGTTTTATAGATAAACTATCTTCTGCCAGCAGTTTCACTCGCGTCCCGTGGGAACTACTCAGCGCACCCGGGTAAAAAGTAGCCTATAAGCCTTTCGCGATAAATGGGCTATCTAACACTGAAATATTTTTTTAAATCGCACCAATAGTTCCTGAGATTAGCGCGTTCAAACAAACAAACTCTTCAGCTTTATAAT
>NWSH02000525.1:813401-826009 GCA_002382865.2 Heliothis virescens | reverse complement strand
ATTATTATCTATTCGATAGCACCATATCCGTTAGTACAAAGAAAGACACATGATACCCAATGCAAAATATCATTGATACCACACGTAAGTTGCATGACATCATCTTCAAAATTGCAGCGCGTGCATTATATGACACGGCGCACCTGAGAATGTGGTGGGAACCATACATTATATACTTAATTATTAAGTACAAAATTTTACTTAGCATTGAATAAAATATAATTATTACATAAGGCAATATAATATACCCATATAACTGTCTATGGGAAGAAAAGAAAGAACGGTAGCATACCCTAAAATAGTTATATTGTCAGCAGGCATTCCTATCTTATATATTTTATTATAACTTTTAACCTCTAAAAATTAAACCCTCAGACATACCTAATATTACTATAAAAAAAAATGTCCGCGGCATTATAATAAGCTTATACCTTACATTCACATAGTCATACACATGACACTATTCACTGTAAACCAACACTCACACTGTCTTCCAAGGTAGTGGATATTTCAGCTTTCTCATCATGACCGAGATTCACGTTGTTGGGTTTGAAATAGGTACCTCCTGCTTGGTGACCACGGTATTTCGGAGCGTCGACTTCAATATATAATCCCCTCAGCTAGGTTGTGTCGAATGAGGATGGACCTAGAGCAGATCCACCCCGAGTACTACTTCACTGCGTAGAAACCTCCATCAGCATCGGCTTCGCGATGTCACTCGCCTCACATTCTTTTTTTTTTCGTTCACAAAACNCAGCAGGCATTCCTATCTTATATATTTTATTATAACTTTTAACCTCTAAAATTAAACCCTCAGACATACCTAATATTACTATTAAAAAAAAAATGTCCGCGGCATTATAATAAGCTTATACCTTACATTCACATAGTCACACACATGACACTATTCACTGTAAACCAACACTCACACTGTCTTCCAAGGTAGTGGATATTTCAGCTTTCTCATCATGACCGAGATTCACGTTGTTGGGTTTGAAATAGGAAGGTACCTCCTGCTTGGTGACCACGGTATTTCGGAGCGTCGACTTCAATATATCCCCTCAGCTAGGTTGTGTCGAATGTGGATGGACCTAGAGCAGATCCACCCCGAGTACTACTTCACTGCGTAGAAACCTCCAATCCAACCTCCATCAGCATCGGCTTCGCGATGTCGCTCGCCTCACATTTTTTTTCTCGTTCACAAAACACCATATTAAATTTTGAAATAGTTTATAGTTTTTATTTTTCACGAATCACAAAAAATGCGTCAGTATGTTCCCAATTGCGCAGCACTGCCTTACAAGGCAGCACTGGCAGGGTCGCCATGCAATGTGGGGCGTTATTGGTAATGAAATGATAAGACGTGTTGCTCTGTCNTACGGTATTTCGGAGCGTCGACTTCAATATACAACCCCTCAGCTAGGTTGTGTCGAATGTGGATGGACTTAGAGCAGATCCACCCCGAGTACTACTTCACTGCGTAGAAACGCCATCCCCCATCAGCATCGGCTTCGCGATGTCGCTCGCCTCACATTCTTTTTTTTGTTCACAAAACACCATATTCAATTTTGAAATAGTTTATAGTTTTTATTTTTCACGAATCACAAAAAAATGCGTAATCATGTTCCCAAGCGCAGCACTGCCTTACAAGGCAGCACTGGCAGGGTCGCCATGCAATGTGGGGCGTTATTGGTAATGAAATGATAAGACGTGTTGCTCTGTCTAAGGCGTATAATGTACTCCTTTATTAATAATAAGCTTACGGACTAAATACAGTATGGTATATCGGGAGAAGGCTCGGCTTACACACTACAATACACTGGTCAGCTACATTAGTATAGATTGGTATAGTTTAATTGCGTCTCTCTATGAATATTTTAGTTTTAGTATACAAAAGTAGTTAAATCAATATTTTAACTCTTTTTGGTAAGCGAAAAATTTTTGAACCTCTCTCGTTGTAGATGAAGAAGAGTATTTCGAATTGAGAACCTCCTTCTTTTTGGAACGTTGGATCAAAACACACCGTGTTCCTTCTGGAGCATTTAGAGCCCCAAGGCTGCGATAATTCTCTCGAACTATCGCAGCATTTGATGCTGGAGAGTTTGTTGCGCCACTTCTTCTTCCCAACAAAAACCAGAGGAAGTGGTGAAGGCGCGCGTTTTTGGAGCTGTGTCATGTAATTTTGACGTTCGAAAAGTGCTGTTTTCAGCCTACTTTGAATAAATGCTTTCTGATTTTTTTGATTTTGAGCTCCTTCCAAGGCAAAAAATATTGTGTAGTAGTGATGTAAAATCTGTATAATATTCCAAAAACAAAAAACAAACACACTCATTGGATTGTGTATACTAAAGGTAGTTAAATATCTAAGATACTGAGTGGTGTCCGTAAACATACAAACATGAATACCAAAATGTGTATATAGAATAGCATAAGTCGTAGGAGAACAAAACGAACTTAATTAAGTTTGCCGATAGACAGACTATAAACTATAGGTAACTATAGACTATAAACGATCGTAACTAAAGGGTTAATCTTTGCCGAAGGTAAACATTGAAGGGTTGATGTTATTTCTTACTATAATACCATTGTCATTTAGGACGCTGTAACTAATTAAGACCTAATTAGACAGTAAAATAAAATCGTAAACTCCAATTGTATATACAATGACTAGCTGATCATATGCCGAGTTCCCAGGGAGCAACATTCCGTATGTGGATAAAAAGTATAAAAAATATTATAATCTCACGGAATGTGGGTTGAACCACGTGGAATTTAGTGAATAATATTACCAGTTTAAATATTACAAGGAAGTTAAAAAAAAACAAATTGTTAAAATTCTTCTCATACTTTTTTGCCACGTGCGGAATTTAGCATTAGGTACTAAAAATATTTAGCATAATCAATTAATTAAAAAACGTAAAAAAAGTCTGAAGAATGCACTGACTCGTTCAAAAGTTATTTAAATTAAAGAGCATAAACTAACATTGACTATATACTACCTAACGTTGTGATATTTAAAAATAAAAAATGGAGGACGTTTTGACTCAGGCAAAAAGTATTTAAGGAAGACAGCATAAACAAATATTGACTAATATCACAAAAAAAATAAAACAGAACTTTGAACCGACTACCAACACTACACAAAATTTTAAATCCCTATCTCGAGCGAGACTACTACATTCTTTATTTGGCCATACATAAATCTTTTTCATTTAACTTAAAAGAGATTTTTTGTTTGTTTAGCTAGCACCTGCTTTTTTGAAAAGAGTGTCCATGGAGTTTTTTGCCGGCTCTTCTTCATGAGACCCACTTCTTGGAACCTTTTATAGGCTTATTTGAAACTAGCTTCCGCCAGCGGTTTCACCCGCTTTCCCATGGGAACTACTACACTCACCCGGATAAAAAGTAGCTTATAGCCTTCCTCGACAAATGGGCTATCTAACACTGAAAGAATTTTTCAAATTGGACCAGTAGTTCCTGAGATTAGCGCGTTCAAACAAACAAACTCTTCAGCTTTATAATATTAGTATAGATAAAAAAAAATTGTTTGAGTTTTAAGGCTCAGTGACTATTGAATTGGTTTAAAAACTTATTTCACTGTTGGGAAGCTACACTATCCCCGGGTTACATAGGCTATATTTTTTTCGGATATGGGTAGTAGTTTCTACGCGAGTGAAACCACTGGCGGTAGCTAGTAGTATATACAACAGCCGAATTGAGAACCTCCTTTCTGAAATCGGTATATGAATCACTCAATGATTCATTGAGAAGATAGGAAATTGCGGTTGATTTAATATATTTTAAACTTTTGACCAAATGCTTAAATATTTAAAATATCTTAAATATACAGGTAAAATAATATGGAAATCTGCAAGTGTTATGAATGTTTTTCGAACATGTCATAATGTGGAATGTTATTTTTATGAGATAACTAAATTTTTTACACGCATTCCGAAAATCTAACATCTACAAGAATTTACCTACATAAAAATAAGCTTCTAATGGTGTGGTAGGCAAACATTATGACAAATTTGCTTCATCCGCGTGCCGTAGTAATTCTTGACTCCAAGTATTTTGACATAAAGTGTACTTTACTGACATACCTGTAGTTCTTATTTTTAGCCTTC
Source organism: Heliothis virescens (assembly GCA_002382865.2). NCBI lineage: Eukaryota > Metazoa > Arthropoda > Insecta > Lepidoptera > Noctuidae > Heliothis > Heliothis virescens. The sequence goes on along the minus strand of NWSH02000525.1, from coordinate 821,882 downwards.
AAACAAACATTTCGAATAATTACAGTATGGAACTATAAGTATTTACAACATATTCGTACATCATACACACATACATACATAATAAAACATGTTATTTCTCTCTCAATGTTTCATACTCATAAATTATAGGACTTCTAAAATTACCCTCAATTAACGGTAAGAACTCAATTACTTACTACGGAATTCAATATTCTGTCTATCTCTGGATTTGCTTACTAGAGTATAATTTGACATTAGTCGTATGGGGCTAATGTCAAAATTCTATCTCTAGTAAGCAAATCCAGAGATAGATAGGTTATTGGGAACGGTCGTAAGGATATAATGGACCATTTGTAAGGCTGATAATATAGTGACACTTTCAATACATATACGACATCTTGTCTGTCTCATCTCTTAGTCATCTCGACCGCAAAGTTAGTGGAAGTGCGTTGATGCAAATTAGTGGCGCGCGCGCAGTGTGGGTTACAGTTAATCAAGCGGTCGAAGGTACCAACGGCCTTGTCGCGTGTCCGTGTGAGTCACTCTTTCTCGGGAAATACCTCTGTGATTCTATAGGGCTGGCTCTGAGATTATTTTCTGTTAGAGGATAAATTAATGTTGAATGAGGTAATGATATAAAAGATAAAATTGACACAAAAATATGTTTTGTGTTGCCACGTATTATTGTAATGTTGCCATTACTTATAATAAAGACTAACCTGTGGTTTCTTCCCAGTCCCATGAACACTGCTTCACGCATCAGGATAAAGAGCCTATCTTAAGCTTTTCTCGATGAATGGACTGGCTAGTGGCTAATAACTACAAACACTAAAGATTTTTTGATAACTTTGAACTTTCAACTATATTAAACAGACAGTTTTAACTTTACAATGTTAACATACGTAAATTTGAATAATTATTTTTGGCGTAAACTTCATGTAAGTACTTACAAAAAAACCGGCCAAGTGCGAGTTGGACTCGCGCGCGAAGGGTTCCGTACCAAGCTGTAGTTCCACGCTTGAGTAACAGATGGCGTTGTATTCAAATTGCACTGTCTTTATAATTTATTGTATGGGGACCCCCCTTAATATATAACCTATTTTTAGTTTTTAGTATTTGTTGTTATAGCGGCAACGAAAATACATCATTTGTGAAAATTTCAGCTTTCTAGCTATCACGGTTAATGAGATACAGCGTGGAGACAGACAGACAGACAGACAGACAGACCTACAGACAGACAGACAGACAGACAACGAAGTCTTCGTAATAGGGTTCCGTTTTTACCCTTTGGGTACGGAACCCTAAAAATGGTACAGTGGTGGATTTAATGCCACAAGGTATTTTCTACCAGTCAACCGTCGGGTTGTGATTTAGGAACCTACAAAAAATATATATTATATTTTGATTACCGGCCCTATACGTAAAGGATCTTAATTGATGAATCAGACTTTACGATCCGCATTCTGAAAAGATGCGACGTGTCGATTTAGCAAACCTTAACTGGATTGACCCTTCTATTTTCGTTTATTTGTAATAAACTGCCTACTGGTTTATGAACCAAACTACCTTTTGTTTTACATGATAATTGACTATGATAAGGGTTAGTCATGGAAACATAATATTATTATAGTCATTAACATTCGCAAAAGTAGTGTTGTTTATTTTGTGTTACGAACGGGATTCGTTTTTTTTATTGTGTTAGTATTTTGTTATTTAAATGTAATAGATGTTACATTCTTTAGTTTTGTAATCTATTTGTATTTAATGTCTAAATTAGTACTTAAATTAAGACCACTTTATCGCATTGGGCTTAAGCCTGTTATAGTATTTGTGATGAGATAATAAATAATATGCTGTTGTTTATATGAAGTAAATACATTCACGTAGCTTTCAAACTTCTTCTTCTTATCAAGTCACCCAACAAGCAAGTGTCAGACTTTTCTCAAATCCACCTGACGGTCTCTGACGTGGAATTATAACCACGAAAACTACTGAGTAGCATTCGGGGACGGCCGCTTTACGTGCCCTCTCAGACACGGGGATGTAACACCGCCAACTTTCAGATTCCAGGCTGCTTTGTGAAAGTTTCTAATACAAAGTGACCTACCCGACCTGCGAATCGAACCCGAGATATCGTGTACAGTGGTCACGCTATGCAACTACCAGAGCAACGAGGCAGTACTTTCAAACAATCTGGCTGGACTTAAATGGTCTTACTACAAAAAAGTTGAACACGCGATCATCACGTGTTTTAGAAAATTCTCCATACAAAATGTTCTTAAACACATGACGATCGCCTGTTTAACTTTTTGTAGTAAGACCCAAAGTGATTACTTTAAATAAATTAAAGTTGACAAACCTCAAGTTTATGTCGTGAAGATGCAAAAATTCCATATCTAAAAGCTTAGTCATTCTGCTGAGTAAGTTAACTATGTTAGAAGTTGTGGTCTGTCTGTTTATTTTAAGAATTAAACGAAGCAACTTCGATATTCCAAGAAGACATAGTAAGTCTACAATAAAACTACTACAAGTAAATATTATTAATTCTTAGAAATAACACTCAGTATTTATTTACATCATGAATGCAAATAAGTTTGTTTGTCTGTCTCTCGTACTAAAATTAATGAACCGATATACAAATATATTATTATTCAAATATTATGTACAAATATAGTAAATGGAATGACTAAATTGACCATAATTTAGTTGAGAAAAGCTAGACAGATGATAGTTAAACAGGTTTTTATGCCAATGATAATGTGGTCTATCTATACTAATATATTCACGAAATATATTTTTTTTGTTTGTGTCCTAAAAGCTCCGGAACGCCTGAACCCGTTGCAAAAATTCGTTAACTATTAGGAAGTTAGCCAATCCATGAGTAACTTAAGCTATTTTTGTCCGTGCACGGAAAAAAACTTCCCAGGTCATATTTTATCCAGGTGCGGCAAAAAGGTCTCCCGGGATGCAGGTGAAACCGCGGGGAAACATCTATTGTCAGACACACTGACTCATACTTAAGCACGTCACCATTAAAACAAATAAACCAATTATCACACATTAAACGACGTAATGACGTCATAAGTTAAATTTTATCCTTATTTCTTACGTATTTGAGACTAGCTTTCCACCCGCGGCTTCGCCCGCGTGGAATTCGGTTCGACACACAGCGCCATCTACAATCCATCCATCAAGCAAACAATATTTTTGTTTTCCCTCGGGAATATCTATTTTTTTCGGGATAAAAAGTACCCTATTATTTAATCCGGACTTCTAACTTTACGTCTGCAAAATTTCAAAGCAATCGGTTCAGTAGTTACGGCGTGAAAGCGGAACAAACAAACAAACACACTTTCCGATTTATAATATTAGTAAGGATAATCATCACTTCATTCATTTTAACATAGGTATTATCCTGTAATATTTTACTGTCTTGAGGTAACACGAGGAGATGACTAATCTGCCGGAGCTACGGGTTGTTCGAAAGAGTCATCGCGGCTCTGGCACACAAAGGGCTACCGAAGGAACACGGTGGATTTTAGTCAGTAAAAGTCTGACACTCCCTCACGCTGTCACCCAAAGCAGGAGAGGTCATTCTGATGATTTACCATCGATAAAAAAAAGGAGATGACTAATCAACAATCTATCTATCTCTTTAATTGCATACTAAAGACATAATTTTTACAGTAGCTTCATACGAGTAATCGTTAAAATCAAATTGTTATCTTTAGTAAGCAAATCGACAGATAGATAGAGTATTGGATTTGAAAAACACTCGACTGTATCTAGTTAGATTGCATTACCTCAACATTATTTATGAGAAAAGGCTAGGCTGATGGCATATAAAGGACAAAAAACTTTTGTAAGAGACTAACTGTTTTCCGTCGTTTCCGTGGAAACAACTTTCCGTACCCGGATAAAATATAGCCTTTGTCAACCGGAGAAGTGTGGCGTCCCTGTTAGAAATATATATGTAGATAGTGTTACCTGCTGCTAATATTCTCCTTTCTCAAATTAATGATCAATTCAGTAGTTTCGGAGCGTCAATGCAGACAAACAATTAAATCTTTGCTCTCTATAATATGTACGGATTAAGTAACTTTCGTTCATGTCGATCTATCATAAGGTTAAGCAACGTTTGGCGTGGTCATAATGATGGGTCCTTATTATGACTATTTCCAGCTCCACGAGTCGGAAGGCATATTTAATTGGCGGGTCACGGATATTATTTGAACATCTTTGGAAGTCGTTACGTGTTGAAGCTAGAAAGTCTGTTACTACCGGGTATCGGGTTGCCGGGGTAACTGGGTTATGGAGATCAGATAGGCAGTTGCTTTACATCAAACAATGGTACTCAGCTGCACCCATTTGGACTGGAAGATGACCCCAACATAATAGGGAAAAGGCTAGGCAGATGACGAAAATAACTCCAAGTCAAAGCATTTATTTCATTTAGGCCTTTACAAGCACTTATGAATGTCAAAAAAATATATAAGTAAGGTTGATTCTAATTGCCTATTCCAAAAGTAGCTTCCTATGGAGAAGAACGGGCAAGAAACTTCATGTTTACTCATGGTAGTGTAACAGACATACCTCCATATAGTACTACTATCTGTGTCCTTTATCTCCTTGGTGAGGTGGCTGAGCAGGGCAGCATTTGCGTTGGTGTACCACTCCACAGCTTCAGTCATAGAAGTGCCAGCATTTATACCAGCCCTGTGGAGAAACAAATATTAATTTAGTCTTCTTGTTGTCGGGGGTGCGAGTTCTAATCTATTGGTATTGGTACAGACGACAGCACATCAAGTTACCACAATCTGGCAAATTCTTCAATAGATTTTCAACCTTGTCATAATAGTGGAAGGTTCATATCTAGCTGTCTAGAACTATATCTCGAACCTGGGAATCTCGCCATAAAGTAAATTAATTCCATTGGTATTTAATTGTAAACATTACGTATATGAGTACTATTCTACTATTCGATCATTGAACTTCTAAGCCAACACAACCAAATCCTGAATCAATATTCCACGCACGGAACAGAGCGCAAATTACATTCTAAATTGAGTTTGGACCAACATTTGCTTGACAAACATTTGGGCCAACTAACGAGCACCAATTTTGGCACCAATAAACATTTGTAAAAGCTACGCTGATTGCTTTAAACATATTGGTTGTCAATGGTAAAAAAACGGGTTGCACTCCGGGAGTGCTGGCAGAAGTGAAAACTTAAGTACTAACGTTGTGCATTTTAGATATTTTGGCAGAGTTTGGGAATAATTTTGCACGAATTGATTTAATTATATCAGTGTAAAAGTAGTATCATTTATGTGGTAAAATACAATATTCCTTTATTTCACTATCGATACGAACATCTTACGAACTTCTGGGTTTCAAAATTAGTTACTTTATACCTGTCGCGAGTTTATAATTTTTTCCCCATATAAAAACACAGCGCCGCTAAAGAATTTTCCACTTCAAAAAACGCGACTTTCCCTTTTGATTAGATTTTTTTTAACGTGAAATGCATTTATGTACCGACAGATATAAAAGCTTCCTCATGAATAACTATACTCATCATCATCTGCCTAGCCTTTTCCCAACTTTGTTGGGATCGGCTTCCAGTCTAACCGGATGCAGCTGAGAACCAGTGTTTTACCATGAGCGAGTCCTGTCTAGACTTCCACCCAACCCAGTTACCGCGCGCAACCTGGCAACCCCTAGGTAAACCTGGTTGTCAGACTTTCTGCTTCTGACTACCCGTTAACGACTTGCCAAAGGACGGTCGGGACCCACTATTTATCGTGACCTTCACGAGAACACCGAAGAAACTACGTAATGACAAGATGGTCACCCATCCACGGACCGAATATTAATAATAGGTGCACTATTTTAGTTTCAGAAAAGAGTGCTAGACTAATCTTTAAAAATAAACTTGCCTAATATTTATTTTTGAATAGAACAGTTGCTAACGAGTGCTACGTCGCTGGCGAAAATACAGACGACAGCAGGTCTACCTACCCCAATCTAACCAATTTTAGCAAACGAACATCTACTTTCTGCCATTGTGATAGGGTTGAAAATCTATTGCAGAAATTTGACAGATTGTGGTAACTTTATGTGCTGTCGTCTGTACATTCTTTGTTTTCACTGTCGTGGAATGACGTTTGGCTGATCAAAAATAATTTTCGAGAAGTAGAAAGTGTGGGTTTTTGTTTATTTTCTGTGAAATCTAGGTCGCTTCTAGCAATGAAAATAGCTTTGTTTTCGCGTATTGCGTAGATGTTTATTTTCCCTGTAACTATCTGCGTCACTTCTAGTAATGAAAATAGTTTTTTGAAGTGAAAACTTCTTTAGCGGTGTTGAGCACTTTTTGTGTGGGGAAAAATATATAAACTCGCGACAGGTGTAACGTGACCGATAGTTGTCAAACCAGGAATTCCGTAAGCGTAAGTTTCAGGTCCGTAAGATATTTGATGACGTTTCAGACATGTGAATTTGACAATAGTGACAGTCTTAGTAATTATCGTTTAAAATCATAGATGGAGTTTTGGTTTTATTTTTATTATTATCTACTAGCTTTTGCCCGCGACTTCGTTCGCGTGGAATAGTGACTTCCGGCAAATTTTTGGTTTTAACCACATAGTTCCCGATCTCGCGGAATCTCTTTAAAAATGAGATCAACGCCATCTATCTACGGAGTATAGGAACAGCTCGACAATTATAGTACGAAATTGAACAATAGATGGCGCTGTATGTCCGGAATAAATTTATTTTTTATTTTTATTTTTTGAAATAAAAATAAATATATATCTATCCTATGTCCTTTCTCAAGTTCCAAACTATGTCTGTACCAAATTTCATACAAATCGGTTCAGTAGTTTAGGCGTGAAGAAAAGACAGACAGACAGAGTTACTTTCGCATTTATAATATTAGTTTGGATTTTTATTTTTTGAAATAAAAACTATCCTATGTCCTTTCTCAAGTTTCAAACTATATCTGTACCAAATTTCACACAAATCGGTTCAGTAGTTTAGGCGTGAAGAAAAGACAGACAGACAGACAGAGTTACTTTCGCATTTATAATATTAGTTTGGATAAAATGAAATGGTGCCGGAATATCTTTAGCTTAGCGAGGAAATCTTTGCTGTTTTGACAGTTTCAAACAATATTTAGACAAATTGGGGCATACATACCATTAGTTGATGAATCAAAATACATATAAGGTAAATCGACGGAATATCAAAAAAGGAAATAGTACCTGATTTTGCGAACTGTTCACATGGTGTTAGTCACAAATCATTTAAATATCAATAAATTTTATAAATAATTATTTTATAATCGTCAGACATACCAATGAAGTGATTACTTATATAGGTATTTGAATTGCGTCAAATGCAGTCAATGCCACTCACCGGTTTTTAGGGTTCCGTACCCAAAGGGTAAAAAGGAACCCTATTACTAAGACTTCGTTGTCTGTCTGTCTGTCTCCAGGCTGTATCTCATTAACCGTGATAGCTAGAATGCTGAAATTTTCACAAATGATGTATATCTGTTGCCGCTATAACAACAAATACTAAAAAGTAAAAAAAAATATAATTAAGGCTGTTGATTTATATAAATTAATTGCAAAATTGTTTTACAAAATTAGAAATAATGTGCAACTTAAGTAACTCACACTTGACCATTCCTATTGTACTTTTTTCATAGATAATGGTACGGAACCCTTCGTGCGCGAGTTCAACTCGCACTTGGCCGGTTTTTTCTACATGTACTATAATATAATAAAAAATAATCATTTTTTGGTTGTTTGTCCTAAAGGCTCTGAAACTGCCGAAACGATTTGAAAAATTATTTCGCTGTTAGACAAAAGTTAAGAGTAAATTAGACTGTTCTAGTAACATAGGCTATATCTTGTCCGGGTACGGGTAGTAGTATCAATGGGTGAAACCGCGGGAAAACAGCCAGTTGTTATGTAAGTACTTACCATACACCTTATATGCTACACTGTAAAACCATGGACTATGTTGGTTTTTACCTAAACCCTACGTATACGACGTAGACGTAGCCTTGACGACGTAAACAATTCCATTCTCCAGGTTCAAAATTGGTTCAATGCAAATAACTTGGCTCTTAATGAAAAAAAAACNTACATGTACTATAATATAATAAAAAATAATCATTTTTTGGTTGTTTGTCCTAAAGGCTCTGAAACTGCCGAAACGATTTGAAAAATTATTTCGCTGTTAGACAAAAGTTAAGAGTAAATTAGACTGTTCTAGTAACATAGGCTATATCTTGTCCGGGTACGGGTAGTAGTATCAATGGGTGAAACCGCGGGAAAACAGCCAGTTGTTATGTAAGTACTTACCATACACCTTATATGCTACACTGTAAAACCATGGACTATGTTGGTTTTTACCTAAACCCTACGTATACGACGTAGACGTAGCCTTGACGACGTAAACAATTCCATTCTCCAGGTTCAAAATTGGTTCAAT